>CAJVPV010000841.1:0-18587 GCA_910591835.1 Acaulospora morrowiae | reverse complement strand
TAAATTAGTTTTTAAATTAAATTTTATTTAAAAAAAAAAAAAAAGTTGTCCATAAACTTTTGTCCATCCTCTGTAATAATAATAATTTTTTGATATACTGTATTTTGTTTTAAAATTAAAGTATAAATAGAAATATAATAAAAATTTTTTTTTTTGCACCATACTGTATAAATTATATTTTGAAATCATTATTTTAGAATTATATTATATATACAAAATTTAAAAATTGTATTCAATTATACGGCATATTCCAAAGAAATTTTTAAAGAAAGATCAGACGGAAACGGAATTATATGACGAATGCACTTTACAGTATATTTGCAAAAATATCATGCAAAAAGTCAAATAATGCGAAGCGATTAGAATAGCATATTTTTGATATTTTTGTTTTAGTGAATTTTTTTTTACTTGTAATCGCCCGTAATCATATACAGTATATGCAAGATAATGTATTTAATTGGAATAAATACAAGGGATCGATTTCGTCTGAACTGATTTTATACTTGAAGAGATGTGAAATGCATAATCTTTATGCGTAAAAAAATTTTTGAAAGTAATTATTTTATTATTATTATTTTTTTAAAAATAAACAAATTTTTTTTTTAAATCCGAAAGTCGCAAGGAGCTTTAAGCTTAATTTTTTAAAGTGTAATGTGTTCGTACACATACTGTATCTACCAAAGTTTCTTGTCAATATCCTCAAGTTCGTTTAAATTGACAGATTGATCATTGTTAAGCATCATGCATGATTTGCATTTGGACATGGTCTAACTAACCAGAATGGAAAAACGTTAACCGTTCCCTCTTTGGTGCTAGGCGAAGGAAGGAAGGAATTCATTCCGATTATGACACTTTTTAGTACACAATAACCAAGAGTTGGCGATAATATGAAACTTGTATCAGAATAAACTTGTCTCGACCGTAACACATTTCTTATCAGGGCACCTTATATAGCATTTAAATTAATGAATTGTAAATAAAGTTCTATGAGGGTCAACAATAATCAACCATACCATGTATGCTTAAAGCTGAATGAAGAACGCGCGTGTGAACCTAATTCCAAAGACTCGGATTTTCATTTCATTCTTTAGGATTTGCTGGTACAGTACTTACAGTATGAAGATATCTTATGCAGTGTCTTCATAATTCTATTTTCAAAGGAGATGTGACATTTTCCGGAGGATAGCTGAGGTGGTGTCTACAGTTCCTTAAAAAAACCATGCAACATTATGTGTGTCGACAAAAACACCAAATATTAATGTAATTAATTAATCTTTGTGCCATATAAGTAACAATCAACCAACATATGGTTACAAGAAAATTTATTACAAATGTACATTTCCGGCTAGAAAGATTTGTGTATGTAATCAGTAATTTTTTTAGTACGAGAATGCACGAGTGTGTTCATATGTTAGGCACGATATGTATAAAAGTGTTGGTATACTAAATCATGATTCTAGTTGTTATTTCTCCAGATCCTTGCGGGCTTTAGGCGTGAACGTTCTAGCCTTTCCCTTTTCCTCCCATCTCCCCTCCCCATTCATTATCCATTGGATAACCAATTTCCGTCTTTAACCTCTTTCATCGCTTATCACTTTCGGTGTTCGAAAAAACAGTAAAGTAAACCCAAGGCCTGGTTCCTTCATACATATACTCTCATAAAACCTTATACATTCCACCTTCACCCTCCTAGACACTTTATAGAAGAAGCATATACACACTTACACTTCTACACTCAGGAATCAGGGCTACATTTCACGTCAATTTTTTATTGTTAGAATCTCAATCATGAATTCGCATTCTGCAACAACCTTTTTCAAGTCTTTGAGAATTTTTCAATTCTTGTTTGCGGTTGTCATCATCATTCTAGGTATTTCACATATTTCCATGTCATATTCAAGAGATTGATCTTTTGGTGGAGAGAAATCGTGAATTCTAATCATATACGTTCAAAATTATTTAGAAATTTTGGAATATTCTGCATTTTCTCAGTTCAACGATGAACAAGGCATTCCAGCGTCGACCTATTTCTCATCTAAGATGTGAGTGAGCCTTTTGCTTTCTGCGAAATGAATTGTTGTAATCCTTGTTGACTGACGTTTTTTCTGGTTACGTAGGGCTCCATTTCAAAGAAACACTGACCTGACTTATTATAACGGTGTAAAGATCTTTTATTACATTCCCATATTACTCACTCTTGTTGACGCTGGCATTTATGTCATTCGTCACTTTCGATTCCGAAATGGGCCATTCAAGCGTGATATTTCCATCAACGCGTAAGCATCAAATGCCAATATTTTATTTTATTTTATGTTATGTTATCAAATACTTAGTCCAACTCTTGTCCCCAAAAGTTTCTTTGCAGGACTCTGGCTATCATCCAGCATTGCAAACCTATACCCAACTTTCGAAGGTCACACCTACACGTGCGACAACAACTTACTCATTCAAAACACATCCTACGCCGAAGCCATTACCCGCGAGTGCAACACCAAGGTGATAAGCATCTCATTTGGTTGGATAGTTTCCTGCCTCTTCTTCTTAACCACCTTTATTGCCTACAAACTTTGGATCGAGAGGAAGGAGATGTACGAAGGTGAAAGAAGAGTTGAAAAGTTGGACGAGGTGAACTATAAATATGTGCCCAAGCCCAACTTGATGGTTCAATTGGATGAACCCGAGCAGATAATGACCTTCAAGACGTACTCAAAATCCGAGTTGAAGAAAGGTCAAAGTTTACCCACCTTACAATTGGTCACCTCACCAAGGAGCTCGTTCTCCGATTAAACGTGGTTTTTCCGCGATTGTCCTCTTTTCATTTGTACAGTACAGCAAAGCTTTTTATTAAGGATATTTAATCTAATTTTCCCGATGCGATCTTCAGATTCCGTATTTAAAAAGGGACAAGTGTACTTATATGTATGTAAAACAAATCACGACCATAAAAAAAACGAATATACACGTTTCATCTATTCACTCCCATAATTTGTATTTATACTATAATTTCCCTTAATATGTTTATTTCTTCCCTTCTTCTGAATTATCTGTACATCTGTGCATCAAATTGCTCGTAAAAAAAACGTACTCTTCTCCCGCTCTTCTTCTCTCTTTTGATAACATAAGTTTGTAGTATTTTTTTTTTTTTTTTTTTTTGAAGGCTCTTCGTTTTCCTCATATCGACTGTGAAGAAAACGACTCCCGTCCGATGGGAGTCTGTTCTTTTTTGACGTACACACACATGTGACGGACTTCTTAACACGCGATTGATCGCGATTGTTAGGCGGATACTAGTCAATTCTTTATGTATCCATTCTGTCTCCATAGAAAGTACAATTAACCATTTATGCATAATCAATACATATCGAAAATCATTATCAGTGTCTATCTCATCATTGAAATAAAAATGAAGTACGAGTTGCATCGAGGTGTTTAGCGAGGGGAATCGATGAATTGTTTTGAAAGGTGATTCGTGCGTACAACGTCATCAGGGTATGATATACCGATTTTACAAATGAGTGTAAATGTGTAAATGTGGACACCACGTACTACTACGTATTATGGTATTATGAGGATGCTAACCAAAAATAGGGATGCAAAGTATAATATCAAAGAACCCCGACTAAATTTAGCAAAGCAATCGGTCAAATATTTTACTCCCGTGTCACATTAAATTATACCGGGCGTTTAAAGTACGGTACCTTTTTTTTTTTGACACAACCTCACCTTTCTTTATTCTTTCCTTGTTTCCTTTCATTGTTTGGGCGTAGGGAAAAAATTAAAAAATAAATAAATATTTTTTTGTTTCTTGTTGACAAAGACGAAAGCGTAAAACAAGAACACAACCTAGTCTGGATAATGAATTTATGTAAAACAAGTGTCTTGACGAGAAAATAATTGTAAATTATCTATTATTATTGGTACCAGACCTATTATATTTAAAATTTCCAACGCAAGTCAAGTGACCGGAAGGAAATGCAAGTTAAGCGAAACATTTGTTATTAAAATTTGACCGAAGAATCGATTCATCGTCATTCCTGTGACAAATGTGAAAAAAAGGTTGAAAATAAAGAAAGGCACATCTTATTTTCAAGCTAATCGTATAATTAAATATTGAGAAGGATGGGGGCTAGTGAACATCCGGTCTTTTTTCGGGTCTTAAAGATTTGCATAGTCTTGGTTGCCATTGTCTGCGGCATTTTAGGTAAGCAATTCCTTGTCTTCCTCATCATTTACACCTTTGCATCGTTGGTGGTTATTTGAACTCTTAATTCTTAATTTCGAATCATCTGCAGAGGCGGTGGAATACTATGCGTGGACGAATTATGTTGATAGTGTAAATGGCTCGGGATCGTATTCAAATTTTAAACTTGACAAATCCAAATACTTTCAAACCTTGAATCTGTGAGTTTGCCGATTTTGCTTTAAATTTTGAGTGATTTTCATGTTTTTTTTTTTTTTTAAAAAAAAAATCTTTTTCCCGAACGTTAGTTCTTATGGTGGACAAGTTCACGGACAGATAAAAATATGGTACTATGTCGTAATAATAATAACAGTCGTGGGGACCAGTTAAGTATCAAAGGGATTCGTATGTCATCAGTTAGATAGTGTGAAAGTGCGCTAACCTGTAAATTTGAATCCTCCTCCTCAGCTTTTTATTTGAGTAGTTTTCAACGAGTGTGGGATTACGGAATAAGGCTCTTGCTCATCGAGATGTATGTATTGTTGTTTTTTTTTTTTTTTCCTTTTTTAACGAAATTGAATTAACCTTTCGCTGAAATGGTGGTCACGCCAACACTTTCTCGATCCGTCGTGCCGTCTGACAAATAGATTTTCCTTCACTCTCTGGGTATCAGCAAGTAAGTGAATGAATCAATAAATAAATAATGATTGGATCCAATCTTGACGAACCACCTCTGATCCCTCATAAATTTCGCAACAAGGTGTCACCAACCTAGACCCATGGTATTCAGGCCCAGGGTATCAATGTGGTAGATTTCCAGATGAAGCATTGCTATTATGCCGAATGGCAGTATCGAGCATAGCGATCAGTTGGTTTAATGTGCTTTTGAGCTTGGTGTCGTTATTGATGGCATGGAAAAGATCAATCGAGTTGGCTTCCATAATGGCTATCAATCGAATGCCTAGCAGTCTCGAATCTGGTCCAAACCAAAGGGTCATCGTTGGAAAAAATCACCATTCTACTACCAATCAAACCAGTTATTTTTAAATGTACAAGTATGGTTATGTATTTTTGAATGTACAAATGTACAATTATAGTTTATGTATTTTATTCTATTTTTTTTTTTTTAAAAAGCAAAAAAACAAACCAGTATATACTTATTTTTGGAGAACTGTATCGAATGACAAACATTTTTTTGGCACAACGGTTTTAATGTATGCATGTACAAAAGTAACGAGTGTATTTATACGATGTTTGATGCAAAATTTCGACTTAAATGCTAAATGTAGGTAAACCGAATTTTTACTATTTCATTGTTATCAAAAAGCATGTGCGCAAGAACAAGAAAAACCAACTATTTTCCTTTTTGGAATAAATCGTTTTTTTTTTTCACGTGTCTCCCACAAATTCCCTCGCACGAAATCTTTTATTTCACAAATTATACAAATGTATGTGATGCACACGAGCATTTCGCTTGTATGAATTATTTTTGTTTCAATGGTTTATGACCACGTGAAACCCGCCAGGACTAACAGTTTATCCAATGTTCCCAACACAATCTAAGTATCACAGCCCCACAAATAAAGTACAGAATCCAACTCATCATTATGAACCAACTTTTCAGTACCCAAAATATCATGGTCAAGTAAAAAATCGCGAAAATTAATCTCAGCCCAAATGAGTAGATGGATGTGAAAATGGTGTGTAATGCAGTGAAATTCGTGTCATCAACATTAATATTAAATACAGATGATGTGAGCCCGTCTAATGTTTGTATGATGGATGCAAAATATTTATTGTCGTCCGGTATTGAGAGTGTTCCTAGGAGTGTGGTGAAAACCGAGAGTATGAAAAAGAATAAAGCTGAAATGTCAAACCCGTTGCTTTCATTGCTGTCTAATACATTGTTGACGGTGACATTGTTGATGGTTGTCAAAACTCTTGATGATGTTGATGATGTTGATGATGATGATGATAATAATAATGATGATGATGATAATGATGATGATGGCGGTGGTGATGATGATGATGATGATGATGCAGTGTTGAGTGTGGTTTGTTCGGTGGATTGCGAACTCGTCGTGATTCTTGTGGCACGCGATGGTGATTCGACCATCGGAATCAGAGAATGATGCATTAGATAATGTTCACGAAATTCGATTAGGTCGTAGAATGTCACATTGCATTCTATGCACGAAGGATGACCTCGAAAGTTAAAATCTTTGGCATCCCCGCTACGATAATGTCTCTTCAATTCCTCCTTGGTATACAATATATGCTCCCAGGTAAATATCTTACGATGTGCTATGCATCGTCCGCTGCAGAAAGTGCACAAAGCGAATGGTAAGCGTCAGAACATGGAAGAAACGACAAGAAGACCGGAAGGTAACTCACCAGAACATTAGTTTATGATCGTTTCGTACATGTTGAATAAGTTCCGGCCACCCACTATATGCTGCCCGACAGGATTTCATCGGACACCTAAATTTTATCATCTCTGTTGTCATGTGATGTATCTGTTGATCCTCGCACAGTATTTGATAATCTGGTACGAGATACCACACCGATACCGACGACATTAACACCGAGAAAGGTGCCGTAGAATCGTGAGTAAAGATCACTTTGTGTTGCTTGGCCTATAATAAATTGTCCACTGTTATTAGCATTTAAAAAAAAAAATGATTGGCAATCATATCCGCCTCAACGAGCACAATGAACATTTACTCACTCGGCAAAAAGGACAAGAGTTGGTCCCTAACAAAATTCTTGATCTAAGAGCGCAGACGTAACATATTCGATGATTACATTGTGCGACAGCGTATACACTAATTGATTCAGTGCATATGGAACAAGTGTTTGCATTGCTTTCTTCGCAATTATTTTCTTTACATATTTCTGGCGTTGCATGCCTGCTTGGTATCGGTGAGATGTCACACTTGGCGGCGGGGGTGGACGGTTCCGTCAAAGGTATATTTTTCTTAAATTTGTTGAAATTTGTTATGTGAGTTGTCGACTCGCCAGATGGTTGCAATAGTTCCGTCTCTTCCTCATGCATTAGGGACTCGTTAGCTGTTGCGAAAGAAATACTGCTACACATTTTTACATAAAAAAAATTTTTTTTCCTGTTTCCTAAAAAAAGGGGGGATTTTGCTAACAAGAATTCAATATACAAGAGTATTGAATGTGAAAAATGGATTTATATATACAATATATATGTTTATTTATATAGACATGAAAAAGCTTGTTTTTTTTATTATTATTATTATTTTGGTGAATGTTTATGAAAAAAAAAAAAAAAAAAATTGGGTCAATGAAAGTCGAATGCCCTTTTATCTCTTGGATTGACAGGAAGATCACTGGACGCGCCCGTTTTTGTGAGAATAAAGTAAGTGTCACTGTGTACCTAAATATTGGCCTTTTTCTCTTTTCTATTTTTCCGCCTTCCTAATAAAAAAAAAGTAGTCTAACACGTGAAAATCTTTCGCCTAGAAAAGTGTCAGAATATAATTGGCGCGGATTGCTTCTGGTCCCCAACAGGTTTAGCCACCTGCTTTTCCTCTTTTCCTTTAGTAATGTCGTACGTACTTTATTTGTTCAGAGATTTTCGACTTGTGTCTGGGACCTTTTTGACCTTTGCTGGATAATAATTGTTTTCTCTGAAATTACTTGTGATTTCCATGCAAACTTTGCAGGATTCATTATTTCTCTCAAAAGGTTTCAAAATCGGTTATTATTACCATTATGAAAAACAGCATTTAACAATTATCGGATGCAAGTAAAGAAGAAAAAAAAAAATTTTTTTTTTTTCATTTTATTTTTTTTATTATGTACTGTGTGGATGAGGTGAGGAATATTTACATGCATAACAAGAGCAAAGAAAGAAGAATGGTCGTTTTGTTTTGTCAATCCTATAAACTTTCATGCGCTCGAATGATTTGAGAACATTTTGTCAATCGATTTATTTTTAAAAAAAAACAATTTCCAGAACCTTAACATTTCAAGCATATTCTCTGTTCTCTTTAAATGATCACTCTTTCATTTCCGCTTTTTGGGATTATGTGATCTTCGATGAGAACGCCTCTTGATTTTTTAATTTGCATATTTGTGGTGCAACAGTTTATTTATTTATTTATCGATGTGCCAAGGTATGACACTATTGACACACTCCTTTGATGTGAAACGGTGAAACCTGTGGAATAGCCCTTTGCCATGACGTACCGCTCGTTTTTGTTGGTCACACGAATTCCGTGGCAGGAAGTAGTCATCACGTCTGCAGCAATGAATTCCTTAGCCATTATCATATAAACTGCATTTCCCGAAAATATTTTATTATATCCCATTTGGGAAAATATGCAATGGACGTACTGTAGGTATCATCGTTCACCTATTCTAACGAAAAAGTGAATTAATGCAATGTCTGTCGATTTCATGTACAGGTTGGGTCTACATTTACATCCGTGCTTTAGCGATTAATATGTATATCATTACGTATGCGTTTATCCTCAGTGCATAAATGGTTTATACACTGGCATAGCCCTTGGAGCAAATTCACATGATCCAACGGAAAATTCTTTGCTCGGGTCAAAAAGGTGAGCGACTCGTAATGGCAATTGCGTCATATCGGTATGTAAGCGCGCATGTTCCTGCATTTCTGCTCCCCGAATTGATGACGAAGTAATACCAGCGTGATAACGCATCACTAGTTCGGACCTGATCTTATAATGGTTCTTCGAAATTTGGCATAATTAAGAGGCCAAATATGTTCCTACGATGTACAGTTTTGTTTATTTTTGAATTGCCCGCATAGATTTCCCCAACTCACAAAGTGACAAAACCATCTATCCGACCATTGTTCAATTCAGAATGCTCAAAAGGAAATCTCGGTCGATTGAAAATCAAAAAAAGAATAAAGTCACCGCTCGGCATTTAATTTGATCCAATCAGAATCGAACACCTAAACGATCAACAATGACCGCAAATTCCAAGAGGATTCATAAACAAAAAAAAATTTTTTGTAAACAATTGTTCTCATCAACACTGAACAATGCACAATACCCGGTACATTGTTTTTTTTTTTTCCTGCCCCAAAGTCTAGAGTAAACAGATATTAAAAGATTATCATCGTCAGCCTGTAGATAGGCAAGTGGATTAACTTCCGATTCCCGGTTTTAGGCTGCATGTCTTGCAACGAGGTTTCTAATATGTAGAAAAAAAAAACTTAAATACAAAAAGAAGCTGATCTAGAGATCATTTCCCCAACACATGTGTTATTTATGAGAGCACAGTTTTTCCTGCATATGATTCTTGTGGGTTGTACTGTAAGTAGGATAAAGGCGGATTCTACCTCTCCAAGCTTGCTTATATTATAGGTGATGTGATCTTTCGATGTCAAGTTTTTGTTTGGTTACTGTAACGAAGCCGATTGATCATTTTGCCGGCATTTTTATAAATAAAAAATTTTTTCTTAATTAAAAGTGTGTTGTCATTATCCGCGGAAGATGTTTAAACTGCACCTGATACTTCTTGTCAGTATTGTTGGTTATTTCTCGCAGGGGAGAAAGGTTCTTTCTCCGAGAATAACTACTGATTGAGCTTCTAAAATCACCAATAATTACACTGATCTTTGTTTGACCCGTTATTACGTACCTTAATGACCGAAATACATCTCTCATGTGAGAGGGAAATACATATGTCGCACTTTAATAAAAAATATAATTTCCAGGTTTTAGATGAAATGCGTTCGGTGATTTTGCATTACATTTTTTCAATTTATTTGTTTAAAACGTGTGAATCGCGCGGATCGTTATTTATATTCTTTGCTAAATTATGTAAGAGAGGTGAACGCTTCCCATTCACCAAGCTCCTTGCATGTTATCTCGTTGTCTACGTGGTTCTGAATTGACCATGGGCCGAGGCGAGATCCTTGCTGCAGGTAGCACCTCAGCTAATTCACCTGATCTTTACAATTTGCCCTTACCTTCCTCTCCTTCGTTGTCGCTTCTGAAAAGTTCAATTAAACTCGGAGCTCGTTCATCTCATTCGAACAACAACAACCAAATTCTCATGACAAACTTACGCCGCCCGCGACCCTCAGATACTTTCGGTGAAACTGTCTTTCTCGAAAGTCGTACTCATTCCCTGACGACCTCTTCAATCTCATCGTTGACGATGGATCAATCATCGAATAACTCCATACTCCCATTACCGGAACAAGACATTGGACAACAAAAACAACGGGAAGAACGATACGAAAGAGAATTTATCAATTTTGTTGGCGGAAATTATGAAAGGCCTACTCCTCCAAAGATTCAAGTGAAAGATTGGTATTCGCATGTCATCTCACAAAGGCATGATTCCAACGGCCATCACATTGTGAATGACTTCGGAAATAGTGAAATCATAATTTACTCGCACTTGGATCCCGCGCAAGAATTTTACGTTGATGCAGAAAAAAGAAACAGAACCTCCCAACATTCCTACTCCAATTCTTACACCTCTGATAATCTCTATCACGATTCTCCTGAATTGTCGAGCAGCGGGTCTAGAAATTTGACCAGGGCCGATTCTCTGACTTTACCTGCGCCCAATTTGATTCCACCCCTGTTCGTGAACTCGATGAAAAATAAATTTGATTTCGGTGGTAGTCTGAATAGCATGACTAGTGATTCGTCAAGCGTAATTAGCCATAACAATACTAAAAGCAATAATAATATTAATAATGACAATCCCAATATCAACATCAACGATAATAGCAGCGAAGATGAGATTCACGAATCCAATGTGAGAATTTCATTTCCAACTTCCCGGAAATATTCGCCCACTAATTTCTATAATGGTGATAATTACATTATTTCAAATGAAACACCCTCCAAAAATTCCCTAGAGAGCAATGTGTTAACTAATAAATCATCAAAAGTCAACGTCATCATTAATACGAAGAAAGCCCCCGTGATTGGCCTATTAATAATCTTCTCGATGATGGGAGTCCTCATCAGATTAGCGCTGGTTTCATTGGAAACATACGATGGACAACAGGTATTCGCCGAGATTTACCCACAGATCGTTGGATGTTGTATCATGGGATTTATAAATGCTCGCCAGGTTCAACTGGTTGAAACGTGAGTGCCACTCGTTTAAAATCATTACGGATTTCTATAATCGTTACTATAATTACCTTGCCTAATTGATTCTATTAAATAAAAAAAGATATTTCCCAATGACGTTCGTCTTAGGCACGGGTCTCTGCGGTTCCATAACATCATTCAGCGACTTTACGCTAGTCATATTTGAGATCATCATTGGATATTCAAATGCAGATTCTATAAGGTCCAAGGTTCTGACCACGCTGTCACACATCGTATTGACGACCGGCATGTCATTGATTGCCTTCGAATTCGGTGAACATCTTGCGAACATTCTTTGGCCCTTACCATCCCTTTTATCGACAAACTCAACCGCTTCACTTGTCTCACCGTCATGCCCAGCGCACTCCTCCAGAAGATTTACTCTCAACTCTATCTCTCGCTTTCATTCTGATTCCTTCAAACCCTTTCGCGTTGACACCAACATCGTTCAATTTGACCCACCCAACAGACGTTATGCGATCACTTCAAATTCGTGGTCGTTTCACAACCTCACGCTAATCGATTACACATTCTTCATCTTCGGTCTGTCGCTATATGTTTTCGTCCTCTTTTTTGTAATCTATTCTTACTTCTCTCAGATATTTGTAAGCACTCGAGAACTTTCCATAACACTGGCCCTCGCACCACTAGGAACATTCTTGAGATTAGCAATATCATCGATGTTGAATTCACAAAAAAAAAGTTTTCCGATGGGAACATTTGCGGCAAACATGTTAGGATGCATTGTAGTAGGTATAATGATATTTTTGAGTGGGACTACAGGGAGTGATGATGAGGCCGTAAGAAGTGGAAGTGAAATAATTCGTAAGAGCATATTGCGCGTAGGAAACAAAGTTAGCTTGACCAATAATAATATCAGAACGAGCATAGTGAGCAGGTTAAATATGAAGATACATGAGATAGGGTTTGGTAGCGGTATAACGGAAGTTTGGAACGTTCCCGAAGCAGGAAACGTCGAAACCTGGTGTCAGGTGATTGATGGAGTTGTAAATGGGTTTTGCGGTAAGCCTTCTCAATTTTCTCCTCACTCGAGATGTATTTTTTTTACCGCCCTATCTTTCGCTCAATTTCAGGTTGTTTAACTACCGGCTCAGCAATCATTTACGAATTACGTGTATCGCGCAAATCCTATGTATATGGGCTTGTTACCCTAATTTGCGGGACGGCGGCAATGACTTTAACGTGGAAGGTGATGACTGTAATTATGTTTGATGGCGAAGGAATGTTGAATTGTTAATTTAGGACATCAGAATGGGATTAATCGGAGCTGCCGATTTGCTGTATTTCTGGAAAATTGCAAACACGGCACAAAAATTTCATCTTGTAATAAAAAACGTATACCGGTATTCGTTTCACGATAAAAATTATTTATTTCTTATGGCATGCGTGATAGAGGATCCAGTTTAACGACTGCCATAAACGTTCTTTCAACTGCTTTCAAAAAAAAACATGTATGGTATACTTATTTTACGGATTTAAACATTAGAAAATATACTGTATACAGTGTACAGTATATCTTTGTAAATACAAAATGAATATTAAAAATTTTTAAAAATAATTCTATACCATAATTATTTTTTTTCTGTCAACTAGCTGGGTCTTGCCTAGCGTGCTTTTATTTAGTTCACATGTATTTCTTGTATTACAGGAATTACTATCTATTAGCTATTCTAGATGCATACTAGACTATATTGAATTACTTTCATATTGGATTGTTGCTATTGATCCAACCATAGAGGTATTGGATCATGTCCATGGTCAAGGTCATCAGTACTTACTATTGTTTTGACTATTTTTCTGGAATAAATAATTGTCAGTGATTTATTACTGAAATGAAATAGGATTTTTTTAATAACTTGTAAAAAGAGATATCTAGATATCATAGAAAAAGCAATTATAAAACTATTTAATTAATAGTACTAGATATCATATTAAGTCAGTTCAATTGCTTTTATCTGAAATTGAATTTAATATTTTATGATACAAATCTAGAAACACTTGATTACTATACTATAAACCCATAGGTTTTTATATTATAATTATAATTAATAATATTTTAATTTGTTAAAAAATCAATGTTTATTTAATTTTATTTGTATTGAAAAATTTGTTAAGCATAAAACAATTCTACTTAAAATACAATATTGTTTATTTTAAAAAATTTTATTTAACTATTCTGGCATTACATATTTGTTAAATATTAAACAAATATAAATAAAAAAGATATTGAAGTTATTTATATAAAATTACTAAGTCTAATATTTCTATTTATAACATAAATACAATTTTTAGAAATAATAAAAAAAAAAATTTGCTTATCAAAAAAAAGAATTAAGATTTAAACTAATTAATAAATTTACTAATCAAAATTTAATTATTTATACTAATCAAAATAGTACCATTTGGCATATTGCCACTTGTTAAATATTTGGATATATAATCATTTAGCATAATATCACTTGGCAACAATTCAGTATACTGAATTATAAAATAATATTTTATTTTTTATAAATTAAATTAATTATAATAATTGTAAAAAAAAAAAAAAAAAAATTTAAATTATTTTTTAAAAAATTAAATTTAGATACAAATTGTTTTATACTTAATTATAGCTGAATTTTAATGATTTTAAATATTATACTTGTGGTTTAGTGAAATTACAGCTAATTATTTATAAGAATTATATCAATTTGATATTTTATAAATAAATGAAATAAATCAGTCAAAAATATTATAAATAGAAATTATATATTCGTGTTTAATTAGATAAAAATCAGTATTCCATAATTCAATATTCATTTTATTTTCTAAGTCAAAATAAAATCTTACATTTGCTGAATTAATTGGTTTAAACCATCAAATAAAAGCCAATTTATGGTATACAATTTTATTCAGAAAATTAATCAAATGTGTGAAAAAAAAGAACTTGTTCCAGATATAAATCAATATTTCCTTATAATTCACAAATTGTGCTAACACAAATGAATCCTTTATATTTCGTGAAGATATAAAAGAATTAAAAATTTTGCTTCCTATTTAACATCTTCCATATTGATTTGCTTTATTCTGAATAACTATTGAATTATTAATATTATTTATAAATGGTTTTTAAAAGTTTATTGTTTCATATTGTTGATCTCAATGGCGAGTCAGTCGCTAATCCGGACCAAGACTCGTACAATGTTGGGTAAGTGAATCTATGTCGCTGGTGATACCAAAGGTACATATTGTGATAATTATTCTTATCTTCCTCTTCTTTAGGTTGGTTCCTCTTCCAATTCTTCGCTACCAAACTGCAGGGCTTGTGAATTCTTTCTAGGATGACTAGAGACAAATAAGGTAAGTTTCTTAATTATCGTTGCACTAGCATACAATTAGATTTATAGCAGATGGTATTTTATTAATTCATTATTCTCTTGCATGTCTTTCCTTTTACATTGAATATCATTGCTATTTATACATGTCTGCGATACGTCTCTAAATCTATTGTCGCGTTATGTAGAATTATTAAACTTTTACAAGCTTTGCACCCATTGGTTATACATGATTGATGGATGATCGATGCCTCATATGGCACTACACCGGGTTCCACATGTCACGTCATGCCCCTACTATAATTTCTATGCTAACAATATGAAGCCTTATAATATTTGACTAATAAATCCAATATTTTAGCAGATAATATTAAATTTAAATTTTTTGGATACAATAATTTATTCAAAAATTTTTCTAATTCATTGGTAATTATCTTATAAATATTATATATGTTGTTTAAAAATCAATATAATTCGTTAGTCAAAAATTGATCCAGTTCAAAAATTGAGCCAATAATTAATTTATTATTCAGAAATTCAAATCCTATTTTATTCAAATATATTGATGTCAAATATAAAATTTGGCAGTTATTTATTAGTTTTTGTATTAATTCCAATTCAATTTTTCAATGACTAATCAGCAAAAAACCTATATTAAAGTTTATTAATGAATACTATAAGTAGTAAAACTAATATATATTAAAAACTTATCGAGTATACCATTCATTCTTTCAAATAAAAAACATCAAAAAACATATAATGATCCATAATTATATATATATTCATGCAAATGTAAAAAAAGATGAAAATTTAATATGATTTTTTCACTTCATATTTTTGTTTGATTAATTTAATAATTTTAATTAACCTTTCATATGCTTTATTTAATAAGTCTCATCTTATAATTTAGCATACTAAAATTTAACATATTTTAACAAAATTTATTAAAATTTGACGATCTGTATCTGAAAGGTTAATTCCATAGAACAATAGTTACATATATTGTAAAGAATTTTGCTACTAATTGACAATAAAATTCAAGAAATCTTCACCAATATTTACTTTTCTTGGGATTCGTTCAACATCTAATAGTATTTGAAACTTTTCCATCATTGACTGTATTTTATTCAATATATTGTTTGTTAATATACTCTCTTTAATCCATATTTATTTAACAAGTCATTTGCTGATACCCAAAAAAAGACAGTGCATAGAATTGATAACTAAATATTGAATAGGATTAAAGTATAATAAACAGAGAAGTTCTAATCACCTGATATGATTTTTACTAACAAATCATTTTTGTATGGCATTAAAACCATATATGTGATCATATTACTATAAAAGAAATTTGATTGATAATACGATTCTAAATTAAATATAAATTCCAATTAATTACTATATATTACTTAGTAATTCTACTATAATATGATTTTTGAAAAATGGTTGAATTTAATTCCACCACATATATAATTAGAGCTACAATTTCTCCATTTAATAGAATTTCATCTATAAGTTGTCAAATTCCTTGGTATTGTTACTAAAAATTTTTTGAATTTTTATTAACTTTAGTTATATTCTATTATATATTATCATAATTTATTATCATTTATTATTTTTTATATACAGTATATTTTTATATTAGCAAAGTAATATTTCTCTCAAGAATTCTTAAAACACCTATGGTATTTCAAACAGTACAGCTAATTCGGAGTGTTATAGCTCAAAACTCAATTTGTAAAGCTTCTTTGTGATTCTAAATAACTATTTGCAGAAAGACTAGAAGAACATTTTTATTAAGAGCTCAAAAATGATTAATATAATAGAATTTTGAATAATTTCGATTCTTGTCTTACAGATAAGAATTTTCTTTGCAGATCATCCAAGTGTAACAAAAATAATTCTTTAACTATTCTTTGTATAAAATAGATGAACCACATATAAATATTTACAGTAGAGTGATCAACAATTGATCAAAACATTATAAAAAGACTGCATTTTCCCTCAGCCTTGAAGAAAAAACAACTTGGACCATAGTATAGAAACATTGAATTCTTATATTATTTTGTATATTATTATCTTTTGATTCCAATATCAGGGCAGAGTTAAAAATCTGACTGAAACAATAATATTCAATTGTTCATGTTAATTTATATGATAATGTTTGAAACATAACATATGTTAAATAAATTAAATCATTAAAAGCTAAATATTATTTTTATCAGTGGTTTTAAAGTCTATTAGGCAAGAAACTGAAAGTTTCAATATACTAAATTATGAATTTTCATTTTTTTTTGATTTCTATTGGTATTTTTCTGAATCTTTTCTTTTCTTTTTCTTTATTCTGTTTCTATTTTCTTATATTTTATAGAAACATACTGTTCACTGCAAGTTTAAATTGACACATTTCTCATTTTGCTCACTCAAGGCAATAACAATATAAACCATTCATTATATCATTTATATCACCATAATTATATTGATTGTTGACATAATTTGCTTTTTTCTTACAGTGATGGCATGATATTAGTACCAAAATATATCCACATACTTTTTGTGCTGCAGGAATATTGCATGAAATTAAAATCAAAGCAGCCTGAATTATTTTTCTATTCTTATTTTTGATAGTAGAATCTAATATTACTCCTTATTATAGTTGCAACAATTCATTTACAATTGATAAAAGATAATGATTTATTTGATATAAACTTGATTTACTAGAGCCTGGTAATATATCAAAAATCAGTATATTTTTATACTTAAACTATATTTCATGTAGTAGATTAGTGATTGCCATATATACAGTATATATAATATCAGTACTATATATTTTATTATTATATAGTTGAAACCAGTCAATATTTAATATCAATCCTAAGTATAAATTTGCCTTTTCTTTATTAAAAAATAATTTTGAATTTTTTTTTTCATCTTCAAAGGTTTTCAAATATTGTTATCATAAATATCACAAAAATATTTATCAAAATTTGATCGATTTGTTTAATACCGAAGACTAAATTCAAAACCTGGATTTTGATACATTTGTAATAATTTATACTGAATAATAATATAAGGAAAAATTAATTCTGGCCAATTGATTATATTTTTATTTAATAATTTTAATTGTATAAATAATGAAGTATTACAATATTTTTTTTGAGTTATGGAGTTTGAAAATTCAACATAAACATATTTTATAATAGATAGCCAATTGTTTTATTGAAAATGGATCACTTTATCCTATTTATATAACTTGTGACATTTTTGGTATACTACAAAACTAACAAATTAATCCAACAATCCAAGAAAATTTTTAATAATATACAAAAATCTACAGAAAGATTTAAATTTGTCATTGCTGATTTTAATTAATATTAATTTCATAAACTTTAAAAATGCTTCTATTGCATTATCTAATAAATTAAATTTTAATCTAAAGTTTATAATCCATAATAAAATCCATGTAAATCAATTATCAGAATTGAAAAATTTATTTGGCTTTGATGATTTAGAATCTAAAAAACCTAGTATCAAATAATCTTTAAATAGATTATTTAATTTATCATAAGTTGCACTATGTAACAAAAATCACCTATCCTGCACCCCTGTGACAATTATATAATCCTGAAACCTGTGCTATTCATCTGAAACGCCAAGATGTATCACATATTAATTAATTTCTTCTTTGCTATACAGTAGAAATCATAAGTCGTTGACCCACCCTTTAAATATTCAAATCTAATCCAAATGTTTTAAAAATGTTAGAACAAATAGTTTATCACAATTCCTAATTCTTCAAAATTTTTCAGATTTTTGTGATTGCTAGAACAAAATTTAGATGAGAAGCAAATTTTAGAGATTTTTTTTTAACGAATTTTTTTTAACTTGAAAGTTATTAAAAAATGATCCATAGATCAATAATTTACATAATCAAAAATTCTCAAAAAA
>CAJVPV010000840.1:0-18588 GCA_910591835.1 Acaulospora morrowiae | reverse complement strand
TCTTAAGTTCTAAAATATATTTGAATAAAATTTTATAAAAAATTAATGATTTTTTTATTTAATATTAAGATAAAATATAAAGTTAAAAAAATTCCAAAAATATATGACTCATACTGTATATAAATCTGTATTCTAAATAGAATTTTTAAAAGATAAAAATCTTATTATTGATTTAAATTATCTAATTTAATTTAAGTTTTGCCTTAATTATATTTATTATTATTATATGTAATTTTAAAAGATTCAAATATATATTTGAGAAACTTTTTTTTTTAAGCAAATATTAATATAAAAATACTATTGGCAAAGTGAGTAACACAAGATGTGTTACACAAGTGACATGAACAAGCCAATGGAAAAAACAATATTCTAGAAATATAATAGTCCAATTTATATTTCTTTAGAATATCTAAAACTTAAAATATTTTGAGTTTATAATTCTCTATTATATTTAAAACATATAATATATATAAATAGGAACAAATTAAATCATATTTTAGCTAAATTCAATTTGATTCATTTTTAGATATACAATTCAAATTTGAATCAGATATAATATAGCTTGATTCGATTCAATTATTTTGCCAATAATGATTTTTATTATAATAATTTGATTTAAAAAACTACTAATTATAAATTTTTTATTTTTAAATATAAATTAATATTATAAATAAAATTTATTAAAATTACTAATTTATCATTAATAAATTATTGTTTTCTATATTTATATATGTTTCTTCATAATTAATATCATTTTTTTACTATTTTTTTATCAATTTTTCAAGAACTTGTAAAATATAAAAATCTGTCGATAATTAATTATGTCAGTAATCTACATGATATTTTTCTTCTTTTCTTTCCCTCTATTTTTTTACAGCTGTTACTGTTTTTTTAACCAAATTTTGTAACAGTTTACAAGTTATACTTTTTATTGGCAAAACTGTAATATCATGTAATTTATTCTTTGGCCAACAGTAAAAAGTATTTTTTAAAAAAATATTAAAAATTTAATCTTTTTTAAAAAATACTTGTCATTTCTACTTTAATTCCCTATTTGACTAAATAAAAATTATTACCATCAAAATCTTTTTCTTGACAATTAAATTCATCATTATTGGCAGGTTGTATTTCTTTTAAACAAGTTGCTGCAATCATATATTCTAAAAAATTAGTATTGGTATATACAAACTTATTATATCTCTAGACTATATAGGTCTTACAAAGATCTAAAAAATGATTTAAAAAAATTTTTTTACCATTGCAAGAAATTGTAATTTCTTTATCAACAGCATTATACTGATTGCCATCTAATCATGAACGATCAAATTTTTTGATTTTTTTTTGAATATTTGAAGTCATATCTTTGAGAAATATATTTATGGTATAGTTGAAAAGAAAGCTATTTATGACTACAACATTTTCTTCTTGCAAATATTGTTTTTCAAATTCTTGCAATTCTATAGATATGTTGTGGACATGTATAAAAATTCCATTTTTTCTTGTCAAAAGGTACCTACAAGTATTTATATATTAATAAAATTAAAAAATCGAAAATAAACTTATTTAAATATAATATACTCTGTTGCTGTTAAAGCATCTTGGTTCAGTTTTTTTATTTTAAATGATCAGGCAACTTGTCTTCATAAAACAAACATATTAACAATTGTGTTTTTCATAAGTTCAAGTATATCAAAACCAATTCGGTTTTCAATATATAGCAAGTATTATTTTATTTGAAGTCTTGTTACAAATTATTATTTCTTCATTTTTTTTTATCATTCTTACAAGACAAAAGGCAGTATTAATTACAAGTATATGGGGAAACAGAAGCTTTTTTTTCTTATAAATCTATTTTTCTTTATTTTTTTTGCATTGTAATTAGGAACAGAATTCAAAAATATTGTTTTTATTGCATGTACTTTGTCAAAATATTTTTAAGTTAAGAGATTTTCTCTAATCTACAATATAATATAATTAAATTAATACAGGTTTAAAAAAAACATATAAAATTTAGACTTACAAAATTTTTATGAATTTTTTTTTGTTTTTTTTTGCTTCAGCAATATCAATTTTCAAAGTATCAGCAACAATTTTCATATTATTTTCACAACAATTAAGAAATCTCAAAAAAATTTTCCACCAGTTATCATATTTTTTATTTTATTATTAATAAATTTAAAAATATATATAGAAACTTTTAATATATTTATATTCTGATAAGAATTGATAATAGGATCAGAAATGGCTAAGTGAATACTTAACAAATTATGAATAGGATCATTTAAAAAATATATATTTTTTATTTAATTATTAATTTTTTATGACACAAGAAAATACAAGGCAGCAATAAAAATTTCTAATAATAAATGAAAAAAACAATTTGATATGTATATATAACCTTGTTACATAAAATATAAATAATTGACAATCCTGTATATACCAGTACTTGTTTATTGACTACATTGCTTATAGCAGCTAGACTTTTATAATCGATGCATTGGAAACATGCATGCAAACATGACAATCGACAAAAATTTCAGTTACTAGTTCAAGATTTCCTATTGGAAACAATATCAAAATATCAATAGCTGTAAATAGCATTTTAACAGTACAGTTTGTTTATACTAGTCCAGGATTTTCTATTGAAGGTACATAATATATATTGCTGCAATATACCTGGTTGCAAGTTGACACAACATAGATTATTAGTTCAGGGTTTCCTACTGGAGGCAACATCGATGCTGTTTGATATTTATAGCAAGTTTTTATAATAAAAATATCTTGCTTGCACTAGTTTAGGATTTCCTACTAAAGGCATATAACAATTTTCAATACAGGATACAGGTAGTTAGTCAATTTTCTTTTTCTTTTTACTTACTCTTTGCAGCAAGAGAACAACTATTTCTGACAACTTTATAACTTTTGAAAACCTGTTTCATGTTTTTATATATGTATGTTTTGCATGTATTAATATTTGTACAGTAGACATTGACAATGTTTTTACATTTAATTAATGTTTACTTACAAATAAATATGTTGAAAATTCAAACTAGATAAAAAATAAATATATAAAATCAATAAAATTAATAAAACTGATAAATATTTCAGGTGTCGATATAGTCAGATATATAGATTACATATTGCTTACCTCTATATTTTGTCAGCAAAAAAACAACAAGCAGAAAAAAAAAATAGTTGATAACTAAATAGAAAACAAAAAACAAAATCAAAAATTAAAATCCAAAAAAACTCTTTTCACAGATCTTTTTATTAACCCAAAAAACAGATATTCTCAAAAAACTTTTTGCCTTTGTGATAATAAAGTCTATACATGTTACTGAAATTATTAGATCCTTGACGCAATTGATGCAATTATTTGACACAATTAATTGAGTCACTATTAAAACATATAAATAATTGAGTTATAACGCAATTATTTTTGAAGATTTTGGGAATTGAGTCAACAACAAAATAATTTATGCCACATGTATACTACAAACCATAGATCAGAACCAAAAAACCCCATAGGGGAAAAACATTCCGTCCACCTTGTTTGTATTTATAAATGTAGGAAAAAAATAAAGGAAAGAAAAGAGAAAAGGGGGAGGTAGAGGGGTATGCATACAAGTCCAACTATATCAAAACGGATACCTCGTTGCCTTGTTCTTCCTGTCTGAAGTGATGACATCATCGGAGTTGTGTAGTATGAATAGGAACATGTTCTTGTTTTATTTATCTATTACTTGTTTATTGTTGTCCAATCCAGATTTTTAGCCAATGGAAACCCAGCAGATCTGGTGTAACCAAAAATTCAGGATCAAATTGAAGTAGACAAATTTCTTCAGAAAAACTAAAAAATTTTGAAAACACGCTAGGAAGGTAGCTGTATTCATGTTGTGGAGGTTTCTGGAGACCAAGATATCCAACAACCTTTCAGCTTTTGGGGTTGTCCTTCCTGATAGAGATACTGATATCATGGCGGTGAAAAGAAGGGGGGAAACCAAATAAACTGTCTTCTTCCCTGGGGAACTCTTTCTTGCCATCGGAGTTTGGGTAAGTAAAAACTAAGGAACCTTCTTGTTTATACTTTGTTAAAGAGATAAATAAAACAGTGGAGGGTGTGGAAGTGTCTTGCCAAGATCTGTCAAGTTGTATTAAAGAAAGTGTATAGGTTTTGTTAAGAACAAAGACATGTTTTAGTCTAAATGCTGTTTTGAAATGTTGGTCAAGAGATCAGTGGGAAGAGTCCTATTAATAAATACAAAAATTATAATTTCTAAAAGATATAAAAATATAATAATTATTAAAGTAAAAAAATTTTATATTTAAATATATAAACTGAATTATATTTTATTTTAATTAATTTTAATCAATAACTTTTTGATAATAATTAAACAAAATAAATAAAATTATTTATTTAATTTTTTTAATTAAAACTTTTCTTTTATTAAATCAAATTAATATATAAATTAAATAGTTTAAAACTGACAATATATAAATTAGATAGTTTAAAACCAATAGTAAAATTTTTATTTTCTATAAATTTGTTCTTTTATATCTTGATAAAAAATATTATAAGTATTAAATTTTTAGTTTGATTTTAGATTTTAAATACTAACTGTATCTTGCTTAGCAGACTTTTATTAAAATTAATATTTATATATATTTGTATATATTGCTGTATATAAACCATATTATAATATTAATTGATTTTTTATATATACTAAACTATATTGAAATTTCTTTAAATTTCAGTTGTTATTATCAACTTTTTCTATTGAATAAAGATTAAAACTAATGGATCAAAGCTTTGCTTGTTGCTGTATTACTAATGTTTTACCTATTTTTTTATTTTATTAAGGAAGAGTTAAGAAAAAATAAAGAAATATACTAATATAATATTTTGTTATAGTAAATAAAGCTTTTAAGAATTTCTGCTTGCTTTATTGAAAATTGTCTTTCTTTATTATTATTTGCAGCTAGACTAATTATTAAATTTCTTACTAGTTTAAATATTACTTAAGAATATTTAAAATAAACTTACAACTAGTTTTTACTACCTAGACAAATTTGTGTTTCTGCCGTTAAACTGATTTTACAATCAGATATTTTTTTAAAATAAATATTACTAGATTAATTTATTATTGAATTGATATAAGACTTGAGTAAAGTTCTATAATAAAGATATTAAATATTAAGAAACAATTACCAAACCTATTAGTTGAAAATGGATACCTTATAATCTTTTGATGATTATTATAATATTTATCAAATAATTATTATATTTTAATACTTTTTAAAAAAGTTATAATTTCAATATCTATTGGATAGTATATAAAATAGCTTTATATAAGAAGCAGCATTTAACATATTATGGTATCAGATATATGTAATATAGGTTTTATTTAATTATTTTTACTTAAGGTTGAATTAGTATCTTATAATCTAATTTTTGGAGCATTAATTATTATGCTATAGATTTACAGGTTATATTAAATTTTTAAATATTAAAATAATATATTATATTTAAAAAGATCTATAAAAAAATATAGTTACTAATTTATATAATTTTTTTATTATATTATAATACCATATATACAGTATATATTAATAGACTGGATTTTATATTTAATTTTATTAAAAAACAAAAAAATAAAATTTTTTATATATTATTATATATCAATTTAATTTTAAAAAATCAATATATTAATAGTATTCTTCACTATAACAGTAATAACAAGCCAATTTTATATGCCTAGCAATTAACAAAACCAATATATACTGTAACATTATTGACAATATCTTCTCTATAACCAATTTCTCCAACTGGGTCGAAGCTTTAATTAAGATCTTAATTTATCTATACAAATCAGTTTAGATATTCCATTGTACTATAGCAAACATATATTTTTCTATCAATATTAAATAGAACAATAATATTTATAGCAATATAATAAAACAAAATATCAAAAACTTAGTTAAACTCAAATCATTCAAAGACTCCTTTAAATTAATCTCAACTATTATAATCATTGATTCACATATTTAAAGTGGATTCAATTTTACTAAATATATTTCTAAATTAATTACAAATTATCTTAACTTTCTTTTATCCAATGCTAAGTATGTAATTATAGCTGCTTAAAGCCTCTTGATAAGATATATTGTTTTAAAATTTGTTTTCAATATTAATCTAGTAGTTACTGTAGGCAAGTTAGTACACATAAAAGATATTGTTTATTTCACAATATATATCTATTATTATAGAAATTAAATAAAGAAATAATATTTATCTATAAAACATAAATTAAAAAATCAATACAAAACAAAAATTAATAGCAAAAGAAAATTTTAATTAGAATATAACTTTTTATTTATAACAAAATATATACAGTATATAAGATTTATAGCAGTTATAAAATAAAGAAATAATGCAATTATAATTATATGCAAACAATTATAATTAATTAATATTCATAAAAAAATAAAATATTATTTTTGTTATCAGCTTATTTATTAATATATAACCAATTTTTTTCTTTGTTATTTCATAACATTTTTTTATCAAATTAACTATATATTTTTATATTTCTCTTATATACAAACTACAATTTATTCTTTATATAAAATTAATAATATAACAAATAATTACAACAATAGATATAATTAGTTATTTATAATATGTTTTTTTAATTTTCATATTCAAAACTTAAATATTATTATATAATTGTATGATATAATATTATTTTATTTAATTAAATAAATAAATACATTTGATATTGATAATAAAAACCTTTTTTGAGTTTAAGCAAAGTTGTTTAATAGATAAAAATATTATAAGTTTAATATTTAAGAATTAATATATTTGATTTATATTTAATATAAAATTTTTTATTTCAAAAAATTTAAACTTTTAAATTTAACAATGCATTTTAGTATAATAATAAATTGAAGATATATAATATTTTTGATTGTATAGTATATATTTTTAATAAAAATTATAAGTAAAAAAAACGAAACTTTAATTTTGAAAAATCAATACTTTTTATAATAATATATTTTATTTTAAAGAAATATAAATTAATTTTTTAAAAAATATTCAAGTATAATTTTAATAAGCTTGTTGTTTTTTTGTTATTTGTTAAATTATTATTTATAATTTATTGATATTGTTTAAATTTTTGTAAGTTTTTTTTTTTTTATTTGTTATTTTAAAATATATCAAAGGATATTATTATTATAATTTAGATGTGCAAATAATATAGTTTGAATGTTTATTTTGGAATTAAATTATAAAATTTAGACTTTATTAAGTTTATTTGGGATTATTAAAAAAGTTTTTTAAATAAAAATATACTTGTTAAAAATTAATTAGGCAGATGTTGGTTTTTGTACTTGATTTAAATTAAAATTTTATTGTTTTTAAATTTTTTTATAAGTCGAATTTAAATATATTTTTTCTATAGGACAAAAATAATAAATAATATTTGAAAGTAAATTATAGTATAAGCAAGTATTATTTATAATAAAGTAATGTGAAATATGATTTTGTTAAAAGTTTATTAGAGAAGATTTGAGATAAAAGTTATAGATTTTGAATTGCTATTGCATTATTGAAATTGTTATGTTTTTAAGAAAGGTTAAAGTACAATAACTATAAATCAGATTTAAAGGTTGGTTTTGTTTATTGAGAAAAGATTATTCAGTAAGTCAAATAGTTTTATTTATTTGTTTGAAATGTTTGTTTTGTTAAGAAATAGAATTTTTGATTGAATCAATAAGTATATATTATATTATTTCTATTAATTACAGTATATGTTTCTATAAATTTATTATACATATTGCTTACATTAGGTATTTTACTCTACAATTAACTATTTTATTATTGTCATCGGCAACTAGCTCGTCACATGACGACAGACAGTACAGTGTGTTTTTTCTTAAAAGTAATGCTTTAACTCTGAAGAGTGTTTTCGCCTTGGACGGTTCTACGCTTGTATATGTTATTGCCTTGGACTGCTCATAGAACCATTGAATGACTCTGGGTATATTTCTTTTCATCTTAACCTTAATCTTCCTTAACCGTGTCTATTACACATACATGTTCATGTTTACCAATGTTTATTATTTTATTTGTCGTTCCCTTACACTTTTTTAATTATTCTACCAAATACTATAATACAGTATATCGACGCTAAAAAACTACAATAATATTTTCTATATAATGCTTGAAAAATACAGTCAGATTAATGCAAATATCATTTTTTACAAGTTAATGATAAATGGTTCAAATGCTAATAGGTATGCTCTGGTTCCAATTAAATAAATTATTTGGATCGTACTTTGCCTTAATCTCCACCAAGCGTTCAAAATGTTGTCCGTAATATCTATGTTCCCAATCCAACAATTCACTATCAATATAATTCTGATAGCTGTAATAAGAAGTGTATTTTTCCTGAAACATTACACTAAAATCTCTAATGTCGTCCAAGCATTCCTTCCTCACCTCTTCATCCACTCCACGTAGCTTCATCTCGAATTGTAATAGATACAATGAATTCCGATGCACGAATGCAGTTTCATTTGGTGAAAAGTTGTTGTTAACACCGCCGCCGATTAACTCAAACATTGCTAATGTTCGACATTTCACGGTGTTTATGAAAGTTTGCAGTACTGTCACTGCTTCCTCTGTGAGACCAGGCGAATCGATGAAAAAAGATTTTACTTTAAATGGCTCAGGATCAAATTCCGGATCAATTAAGCTCTCCAAATTACCACCACCAACAAAGCTTAGTAGTTCCTCATACCATGTAGTTTCAGTGAACTCGGGTTCTATCGGACTAGATGCATTCAAATAATCTGATAAACCTTCGACTGCCTCGTCGAGAGAACCAAGATATGTGCCCATACTAAATAAGTTGATTTTATCTGCTGAAGCACAACTGTTGTTTCCCCAGATTGTTTTCGGAGATAGAGTGAGATATAGAGAGAAACTTTCGTCTAGTGATGGGCCGATTTGATTGTAGGCATCAAATACTGATTGAATATTGGCATCATCGTACGACAAATGAAAATAGACGATTTTTTCGGGGACAGGATAGATCTGAATAGTGAGAGATGTGATTATACCGTAACCTGCGTTTCCAGCACCGCGAAGGGCAAAAAAGAGATCCGAGTGGGAAGAGCTATTCACCGGGGAAAGGAATGTTCCATTAGCCAAAACTACTTCTGCAGCGACAATATTGTCAGATGCCATTCCGTATTTTCTACCAACAAATCCATAACCCTATTGAATAAGAAGTAAGTGGTGGCGTTATACCTGATAATTTACATACAAGCAGTAATACTTACACCACCAGTAGCCTGACCACCAATTCCAACGTTTGAACAAGACCCCGTCGGTAACAAATAACCGTACTGACTTAACCCATAATATATTGGCCCTACTTTGTTTCCCGTACCTACCACTGCAGTCTGTGATTCTTCGTCAACTACAATTTGATCAAAGTTTGCAACATCCACCACTAGCACTCCATTTCTTCCTCCTAAACTATAATCCTCGTATGAATGTCCACCTGACCTTGCGACTACTGAAATTCCCAGCTGGTTACCACAATTTACTGATTCTTGTACATCTGCAACATTGGCAGCATAAACAATTGCTATAGGGTAATAGATTGTTCGACAATTGCAACCTTTTATGTTATTATAATATTCATCATCGTCACGGTATAAGACTTTTCCGGTGACGTATTTAAGACAGGATTTAAGAGTTGTGGATTCGGATGGATCAAATGGGTTCTCTGGAACGTAGGAAGCGCATTTGATGCATTCTTCTCGTTTTCTTAAAATTGACACGGAGTGTACTAGGGATATAAAGAAAACCAACGCTATGAATTTGAATAATATTTTGTCCATTTTTTTTTTTTTTGCTAATAATAATAAGACTATGAGCTAGTTGTACAAGGTGTCTATCTCTTTTTTTTTAAAGAAAAGAAAGTTTTCAAAAATTATCGTGGCTATGATTGTTGTATTTTGTGGGTGGTTTCCCCCAAGCCCAATATAACCTCATAATATCTTCTATTTGTATTCCTTTTGACGGCGCAATTTTTGGTGTCTTTGTTTATCGTTGTTTTCTGACAGCAAGCAAGCCGTGGGTAAGCCACATTAACAAGAGAAACGAAAAACTCATTTTATAAAAATCGAACAACTTATTGGTTTACTAGTGTTGTTTTTTGTTAAAATCACGAAAAAGAAGCAACTTCAAGTTTGATCATTAAATCACGAGAATCATGCAAGAAACTAGAATTGCTATAATATCTTATTTATCATACTGACTTTCATATTTTCGTTATAGTAGCTGACGTTTTATAAAAAAAATTTGCATAGCATGCAAAATATTTTGACCCAGCTGATAACTTTAAACATAATAAGTTTTTGTTTTATTTTATTTGGCGACTTAGAAAATAGACCTAGTGTCACAGATAGTTGAGATATTGTAATTGGGATATAAGAGGATAATTAGAATACGCTAAATGTATAAATGTACTATACTTGGTTTATCACGATAATAAAGTCAGCAAGTATGCTCCCATAAGTGTGCAAGTTTCTGTATTCTATTTAGTTCCACGCTGTAGTCACGTAATCGAAAAACGCTTCTATTGCTTGTCAGTGAGACAAGAAACATTCAGTTTAACCCTTATACAGCAAATAATGCAATGCGGGCCTACTTAGCTGTCGCGTGACGTACGACAATGTATTCTGTGGACATGCGGCAAACTCGCCGTTTTTCAATAGTTAACTTGCACCGTAATTTTATGGATAATGAAAACCAAGATCGTCGGACCAAGATTTGCATTAATTTTTAGATTTTGATTTTGCTATGCAAACTTTATTACGAGTGTCGATCAAGGTCTACCGTTTAATGCTAAAAATCGTACACGTATACGGTATCATTATTATTCAAATTCTTTTAATGTCATTAAAGCATACAGTATATTGGTAAAAATGACTGCTGTATGATCGAATATTTAACATATTAAACTACGTCTTTTTTAATTAATTAATTGAAAATAACAATTTTAGAATTCGCTTGGATTTCTAATTTATTACCGCCTACATACTGCAATATTATATACTGTATCTATTTTTCAATAAGCATTTAAATTAATGTTTTTAATAAAAAATTCACAAGTCTTTATTTTTTCTTAAAACGGAAAGAATAGACATTTAAATTTTTTTAAAATTGAAATATATAAAATCGCGAATAAACTACTGTATAAGTTTTTTTTTTTTTTTAATCAGAAGACTTGCAAATTGGATTCTTAAAAATAAAACCAACTAACTTTTCTATTGTATTAAACTATTTACCAATAGAATTGTTAAAAAATACTTTCAAAATTACAATAATTGCTTATTACTGTACAGTATACAGTATAACTTTCAAAACCGTATACAGTAACTGGCTTGTATTAAACCTGATGACGCAATATTACATATATTGTACCATATAAGTACGTGCGTGTACGATAATCAAAGAAATTTTCATTCGACATTGATATGAATTCAGAATTTGTAAAAAATTGATCGATAGCGCTATAGGTAAGTATTTTGAATTTAAACGAATAATCAATGCAATATTTGTGATATTAAATGGAAGACATGGAAGGCGGATCATTTTTTAATCGCGTACCATTGTTTTTTTTTAGTTACTACAGATGGCAAGTTGAGACCCATTGTTTTATTTTTTTTTTTTCGTAAAATTATGAAAGAACGAAATTTAATTACATTAACAATATCTTTTAGAGAGTAAGTGAATAGATAATATTTTTGTTTATTTTCGTTAATTTATGTGCAATGGGATTTAGTTGTGCTATTCGTCGATTTTTCCAGTCAGTAAGTTGAACCTAAAATACTCATACCTAATTTTTCTTTTTTGAAATGCTTATTATGCGAACTAACCCACGTCATTATTCAATATAGCAGAATGTAAGTGGATCTAGAATACTTCGCCAATTTTTTTCGTGATTAAGATATTTACTATATATATACCGTATATAGTAGATGGTGAGTAGTATCCGGAATATTTTTTATTTGTTTCGTGTGATCGTATGAAATTTAATCGCATTAATCGTGTATTTTGCAGTGGGTAAGTTGAAATCAGGACATTTGTTATCGTGAACAAGATTTATTGTAATTTATTTAACGTCGACCTTTATAGCTGGTAAGTTGAGTTCGTTATTTGTTTCGCAGCAATTACATAAATTGTACCGTCATTGTTTTTCGATTGTAGGTTGTAAGTTGAATCCGAGATTCTATTATTTATTTTATATATTATATGAAAAATTAATTTCACTAATTGATGGTCTTTATAGCTTGTATGTTGGGTTAATATATTTTCGATTTTGTTTTTAATTAAATTTTATGAAACGTTATTTATTTGTTTACCTATGTTTATTTTTATTGGTAAGTTAAATTTGAGATCTTTTTTTTATTTTTCATTTCATTTTATAAGTTATTGAATTAATGATATAATTCGAATTTTATAGGAGGTAAATTAAACTTTCGATATATATATATATATATTTACAAATTACATGAATGGATATTCATCACTGACTTTTATTTAGGGTGTAAGTTAAACCCAGTACAGCGTATTTTCGTTATTTATTTGAGATCTAACAGCATTAATCTCTGACCTTCTAGTGGGTAAGTTACATCTATGATACTTTCATTATATGTTTAATATAAATTATATTCTTACTCATCATTATTATAGATTGTAAGTCGTAACACGATATTTTTGTCATTTGTTTCATAAAAACAAAATATTTATTAATTACGGCCTCCCTTAGCTTGTAAGTCAAATCATTAATTTTTTGATGCATATCGCACAACCCAATAAATGAAAGTCATTTGCACTTACTATGGTAGATGGTAAGTTGATTCAGGGTATCGTTTGAAATTCTTACCAGATGAAATTTCTTACGCTTGTATTACCTTATATTATAGATAGTAAGTTAGATTAGAATATTTTGCTGCTTATTTCGTATGATGACATGAAATATAATTATATTGATTCTTGACTTTCAGCGGGTAAGTTTAATTCCGGATATATACTCGCAAATTATACAAAATGTGATTGATTGTATTCATGTTTGATGCTATAGATTGTAAGTTAAAAAATCGAAGATCTTTTGATACTCAAAGATAATGAATGATGTCTGAATGTACTTGGTTTATTATTATAGATAGTAAGTTAAATCAGGATATTTTTATTGTTAATTTGTAAAATCTTAAATATCATTCATTTGATCTTTTCTATTATAGGTGGTATGTTGAATCTGAATAGTCATTGTGATTTGTTTTACAAATTATCAACGATATTTAATTGTATTTCCGCCTCTTTAGATGGTAAATTAATTCTGGATATTTTTATTATTTGTTGTTTCGTATAATCATTAAAATAATGAATGGTATGGACCGTCGACTTTAATTCTGTAGAAAGTAAGTTATATTTAAAGATGGTTTTATTTGTTTCGTAAAAGTAAAGTATGAAGAGATCTAATTGCATCATTATTCTTTCATTGTAGTTTGTAAGTTGGATGTAACAATAATATATTTCTTTTTATCTTTTATAAAATCTAAACATGTTAATCATCGATTTTATAGGGGGTGGGTTGAATCATAAATTTTTGCTTTCTGTTGATAATTATATCAATGAAATTTTAAAGAGATTTTGTTTTTGATTATTAAGATGGTAAGTTAAAGTCAGTCCGGATGTTCTCATTATTTGTTTTATAAAACAAATTTAATATTATCTTGTTTTATTATTATAGACTGTAAGTTAAATTTAAAATATTTTTGTAATATGTTTGAGGAACAAAAATTTATTGAATTCTTGTTATTTACTCGTAGACGGTAAGTTGTATCAGCATATTTTTGTAATTTCTCTAATAGAATGAAGAAATTTAAGTTCATCTTTATTTTAGATCGTAAGTCAAAATCATGATACTTTAGTATTTTTATTTTTTGCAAAATCATCTAATTTATTTAACAACGACTTTATAGCAGGTAAGCCAAATCCAAGATATTTTCACCACTCGTTCTGTGAGATTATATTAACTTTTTTTTTAGAGAGTAAGTTCAATTGGAGTAAATTCATTATCTATTTCGTAAATAATGATTTATATTTATTTTCTCTATTATTGTAGTTTGTAAGTTAGAATAATTACCATTTTTAAATATATATGAAATAAGGTCTAATTGTGTTAACCATTGAAATGACTTTATAGTTGGTAAGTACCGTATATCTTCTATTTGTTTGTAAATTATTGAGTGAAATTTAATTACATGATTGTCATTGTAGATGGTAAATCGAATTCAGGATCAATTTTATCATTTGTTAGTAAATCGCATGGAATTTCATTTGTTTATTTCTCTTTATCATTGTAGATGGTAAGTTAGACCAGGGTTTTTCGTTATTTTCAAGTAAACTACATGTACGGTATATAAGCGTACACAATTAATAATACTGTGCTATTGTTATGTGATATTATAGATTGTGAGTGAAATCCATGCTATTCCTTAAATCTACTTTTGGTATAAATTTTATTTATCAATTTTCTTTATAGCTAGTAGGTGTATCTTGGTTGATTTAGTTTTTTATAAATATAATATGGAATAATATTTATATGTATATTAAATATCCGTCATAGTAACTTGTAAGTGACATTCTGATTTTATCTCGTGATACAGTATCGTGAGATAAAACTGGATTTTTTAAGATAATGCCGTGAGAGATCTAATGTTTTTGAATTTAAATTTTATAGCGAATGGTAGGTTAATTTTTTTTTCTTTTTTTCTTATTAAAACCATGTAGAAAGTATTTAATTGTGTCTCTGTTCTTTGCCATTATAGGTCGTAAGTTTAATTTGAACCATTTTGTGCAAAATCTCAATGAAATTGAATTTAATTGCATTGATTGTTGACTTCATAGGAAGTAAGTTGATTTTGGTATGCATTATGAAAGTCACTCGAAGTTAACTTACGATATTTTTATTTTTACTTTTTACTTAGTTGCTAGTAAGCCCAAATGTATTCGAAATATACTTCATTAAAATCATAGAAAAAGAAATTGATCCCGTACTGTATATTATTAAATTTATAGATTGTATGTTAACTTTAAGGATTCATTTTATTTTATTTTTCATGAATGAAAAATAATGTGAATTGAGTTTACGTATTATAGACGGTGAGCTACTGTATCTTCACATTTTTTTGGTATTCACGAGTAATTTACAATATTTAATTTAATCACCACCATATAGGACTAGTGTGCAACCAGTGTGATAATAAATCAATATTTGATTGTTGGTGCCAACCTTGTAATTCTTTTCGTTTCCAACAGGAATTCGAAAACTGGAAAAGTGGAAACGATGTAATTGATGAGTTCTTAAAAGAATTGCAGATAATAGCGATTAGTAGACATCAAATTCTTGAGTGGATTCCATATTCAAAATTTGTAGATGTTAGGTTTATCGCCAACGGAAGTTTTGGTCAAGTGTATTCAGCTGACTGGACTGAAGGAAATATTCTTTACTGGAATGCAGGAGATAGCAGGTGGACAAGAAAAGGAATTACAAAGGTTGCACTAAAAAGCGTTAATAGTTCACAAAACATTAAAAAAATTTTAAATGAAGTAATTATTATCTCTAAGGCAGTTTATCAACATATCTCGCCATTACATTAGATGCATTGTGTTTCAATAACATGTATTTGTTAATTAAGATTAAAAATATATTTTTTTAAAAAAAAAAATTTTGAATCTAGATGAGAAATCATGTTAACTTCACGATGGATAGATCTCACATCACGCGGTGCTATGGGATCACTCGACACGACGAAACAAATAATTTTATGATTGTCCTACAATTTATGGAATGTGGAAGTATTAGAAATAATCTATCTAGCCTTCATAAAAAGCCATGGGAAACAAAATTTCAAGTGTTGTTTCAAATTTCTGAAGGTTTACATGAAGTTCATAAGGCGGGATTTGTCCACCGAAATTTTCACAGCGAAAATATCCTTTTATCCAATGATAAGTTCCCTTATATAGCTGATTTATTTTTTTATAAACCACTTATTGACTTTTATAGTGAAGTGGAAGAACAAAAAGTGTATGACGTGCTTCCATACATAGCACCCGAGGTTTTGCGTGGAAATGCATATACGGTTGCAGCCGATATTTATGCTTTTGGTATCATTATATATGAGGTGTTATCCGGTATTCCCCCATTTCACAATTTCTCACACGATAAAGATCTTGCAATCAAAATATGCAATGGGTTCCGGCCTGAATTTCCTAGAGACATGCCCGAATTGGTTATTGAACTGATACAAAGATGTTGGGATTCCGAACCGCAGAATCGTTTGAGCGCAAGTGAATTGTCCGATATATTAAACGCATGGAAAATTTACCCTTGTCATCCGAGTTCAACGTTTGCCAAGGAAATTAAAAAAAGCAGAACTTTTTCGACTAGTTTTGTAACGCATCCATCTGCAATATATACAAGTCGATACTTAAACTTTAAAGACCTCTCGGATCCAAAAATTTCATCGGAAACTGTTCATGGTAAAAAAATATTTTATTATTTTTGGTAATTAGTTACAATCCAAATTTATCAATTTTACTATGTTTATTAAACGCCAGATACTGATCATAGATTTATGGATTAATTTGTTAAGAAAGTAATTCTTAATAGAATCAAATTACCTAACATTTTTGGGGGACATATATTATTTTACTTGTACATTTGATGTTTTACAGTATACAGTGTGGAACGAAAAAACCGGCACTAAATAATTTTTTAAAAATTTTTATTGAGGTTTTTTAAAGATCAATTTAAATTATCACGTCTTTCTTTTTTAAATCTTTGGTATTAAAGCAAAATAAATACAAACCATATTGAAATTACTTTTTTCTTTTTAGAATTTGGACAAAATAAAGATACAATAGTCATTTTTAAATAAAAATAATAATTTATTAAATAAAAAATTTTAATAAAAATTATTTTATTAGTCTAAAATTATTTATGTTTAAATTTTTACTTGTTTAAATAAGTATTTATTAAGTAATAATAATAATAAGGAGTGCCATTATTTTTGTCTCACGCTGTATATATTTTTTCATTATCATAAGCATATATATACTAACATATCATCTTATTATTAGCAGATTTAAATACACTGCTTTGAGTGATTCAATTAAATTTCTATAATTTGACTATACCAATTTGATTTATTGAGAACCTTTTATATTTATCAATATATTGTACATATAAGTAATATTTGTTTTGATGAATATTAAAAGATTATTATTTTAAATAATCTTTCTAACATATGCATCTTTTCATTTAGCAAATATGCCATTGATAATTATTTTCTTATCCTTTTTTTAGTTAATAGATTATTGTTAATTAGTTATATTTAAACAGAAAACCGTTCTTATAATTGTCAAATGAAATGTTTTTTTAGCTTCCTTTGACATTTTTATTCAGTGAAATTTCACAAGAACCATGGTATATCTCTTTTAAATTGATTATTTTCTTTTCAAGTTTATTGATATATTTGTGAAAAATGCCATATAATTTGTTTCCAGCCTATTATTATACTTGAAAATTTTCTGTAACTTTTAAACTGTGATTGTAAATGTAGATAAATAAGTATACAGTAGCATTTTGACAATAATCATTATTATAAGAATTAAAAATAATGTGTGTCATGTTTAAGGTTCTTCATTATACAATTTTTTTGAACTATACATGTTTTACAACAAACAGTAATCATATTTTTATTGCTATAAAGAAATATAAAGTCCAATTTTTTGTTTTTTTCAAAATATTATATACTGTATATAATAATATTTTTTAAGATAAAATTTAATTCTTTATAAATATTATTAAAGTAAAGTCAATCTATATTATTAAAAAATTTTTTTCTATTACATTTGATTATCAAGTATTTTTTAAAATACATGTGGCAATACTTATTAATATTCTCTAAATATTAAAAAATTATTGATATTTATATATTTCAGTTAATTTTTTTTACACTAAATTTATATTTATAATTTTAAGCATTTTCATGAATAATAATTGCAATAATTCAATAAATCCAAATAAAATATTAATAGTTTTTGATCAAGTTAACAACTTGCATTGCAATATCAGAAAGAAGTATCTAAACAAAATTTAGAAAAAGACTTAAATATAAATAATGCAAGTATAACAAATTTTGCTTATATTATTAGTTATTTATATTTGAATTATTGTGAAATACTTGTTAAATATCTTTATAGTCTATTTACTACTTTTTAATATAATTGAATCTTTTATTTTTATATATGATTCTATAACAAAATTAGATTTTGCTCATAAAAATATTTATAGCCAATAAATAATAAATAATTGAAATAATAGCTAAAGTATTAAGAAAAATTAAATTTAGTTTATTTTTTTTTAATGTTAAGTGAGGCATTTCTCACGATCTTTATTAATATAGTAAAATGAATTGTTACATGATTAATAT
>CAJVPV010000839.1:0-18593 GCA_910591835.1 Acaulospora morrowiae | reverse complement strand
AAGAAATAAGAAAAAAAGAAATTAGACACATATTAATATTAAGTAAACAACTTTTCACATCACAACTTCGGCTTATGTAGCTATGAGAACAAAGGGGACTGATGTGGATATATATTTCCTAGTAAATACTCTAAAACTATAATTTTTGGTTGGCACAAACTACCAAATCTAGGGGCTTCAAAAGCCAAGTGAAATGTAACTCCAAAATATCCTAGTAGATACTCTAAAGGATTCAGTTGGCTTAAGCTACCAAATCTAGAAGCAAAAACTGTCAAGCAGGATGCAACTTCTACATACTCGGTAAGCCGTTAGCATTGCTATGTTTAACACATATACATTAGTGTCCATATCATTGTTCTCTTCAAGGTTATCTATTTAATATTAACACATGATAGGCAGTGGTGGTATTGTTGTTGTTGTTATTGTTAATGTCATTGTGATAATCAATGGTACAATTTTGGTGAGTTGTGATTGGTTAAAATATAATGTTGATCTTTTGATAAGGGTAAGCTGATTTCAGTTTTTGTTATAAAAAAAAAAAAAGAAACCAAGGTACTTCTATATATATGAGCAAAAAAGATATCAAATCAAAGGCCTTTCTCTATGCAACCTTCATCCACAAGATGCCCAGTTTTGAGAAATTCGATCAAGAGTCCCATCCTTATGTAGCTTGAGTTTTTACAATCAAATTCTTAAAATTAGCTTATATGTAACAGGTCTTTAAAATATGTAAGGCTTGTTGTATTGGTATTAGAAGAGGTAACTTTTTGTCTTGAAGAAGTAGAGCTAGTCTTTCATCCAATAAATCCAGGATTTGACCTTCTACCCATAACACCTGGTTCTACTTAGCCTAAACCTCTTAGGCTATCGTGAAAGGAAACAACCAGTCAACTTCTTTAGAAGAGAATTTTTATTCTCAATAGTGGTAAAAGAAAAGAAAAAGTTTCTTTTTAGAAGAAAAGATAACTTAACAAGATCTCAAACTTGTCTTATTAAAGTTTTCTAAAAAGGAAAGTTTTTCAAAAATTTGAGGGAAACGAGAAAGAGTTTTATAAAATTAAAACAATAAATTATTAAATAATTGAAAAATTAAAGTTATTAATATTTATAAGAATTATTACTTGATAAATATGCTTTTTATAATATGTTTTTCAGCATTTTCTTGTAAGGTTTTCATAAAACTCTAAATGTTTTTACTAAAAAAATTTCTTGATTATTTTGTAAAAATCTTATATTCTAAGTATATTTTTTTAAAAAAATACTTGTTTTATAATACTTTTAACTATATATTAATTAAATATAATATAAATTTCTGAAAACCTTTGAAAAGATTTAAAATAAATTTGACCTTAATAAAATCATATTTGATAATTAAATGCAAACTCATATAAATTTTTTTTTTTAGGTAAATAATCTTATTCTTTATAATTTTTTACTATTTTAACAATTGATTAATTTTTTATAAAGACTTTTATGAGACTTTATAATTCTTTCAATATTTCTATTAAGGACTAAATATATAAATTAGTATTTATTTTAAATTATAACAAATTTTTAAATATATCTGAAGTTTCTTCAAATATTTTTTATATTGGTATATCAAAAGAAGATTTGAAAATATATTTAAAGAATCCCAATTATTTTTGAAGTGTTTTTGTTTCCATTTCAATAGAAGTTAAAAGTCTTTATTTAGCAATTGTCTCTGGAGTTTTCTAAATACTTATTGCTTTTTTAAAGGACTTTGAAATACTTTTTTAATTTTTTTTAATTTTTTAATAGAACCAGAAATAAGTTTTTGAAACATTTTACATATTTCTTGTTTTTTATTTAATATTAAAGAAAAAATAAGAACTTTAGAAATCTTATATAATACAAATTTCAAAAAATTATGTTATATTATAATCACAAACTTTTTTTATTATCTTTTGAAAATTACTTTATAAATATAAATTATTAAATCATTATATAAAAATAAAATTATTTTATTAATATATTTATTATAACTTATAAATTAAATTTTTGCTTGATAAAATTAATCAATAAAATATTAATTAATTTTATATATTTTTTAGATTCCTTCAAAGACTTTTAACAATAATTACAAATATTAATTTTGTTAACATATTTTTTCAAAACATTTCTTTTTTATAAGATATATTAACAAATATATTTTAACTGTAAACTCTAGTAATAAGTTTAATGAAGATTCAAATAAATTAAAGTTTTCTATCACTTCAAATTGTATTAAAGATATATAAAATATTTTTAAGATATTTTTATCATATTTTATTTTATTAATTAATAATTATTTACTTTTAGACTTTTATAAATGATTTAAAATTCTCTTGAAAATAATTATTCTTTTAATAAAGATTTTTGTAATATTAATTTATTAGAAAATTCTTCAAATAGTTATAATTCTTCAAATTCTTTTAAAGATTTCTTTAATAAATTTTCCAATAAAATATATATAAATTTAATGACTTTTGTTTTAATAAATAAATTGGATACTTTAATAGAAAATAAAATACTTTCTTTTTTTAATAAATATTTTAATTTATCAATTAATCCATTACTAAAAAATATTCAACAAGAATATAAATTTATAAATAATATAAAATATCTGAATTTAGATTATTTTAAAACTTGTGTATTATTATATAATAATATAAAATACTTTTTATTTCATTGATTAATAATTAATTGTATTAAAAATATTTTGGAGGTTCCTAATATTTTTCAAGGTTTTGTAGAAAAATTTGAAATTTTATATTAAAATAATTCAGTAATTAAATTATTTTGTTTAATGTTTAATTTTGTTTTACTTATAATTTATTTATTTATAGAATAATAAAGAAAAAATATATAAAGAACAAAATAATTATAACTGATGAAGAGATACAAAGAATTCTATTCTGTCAGGTTCTAAATTATTTTTAATAATATTATATTTTAATATAACAAATTATAATATTTTGAGAAAGAGTTTATTATATCCAATATACTGTATATTTTATTAAGAAATATATCAACTTGGAGGTATAATAAACTAGATACAAAATAACTATTAGAATATTTGCCAATAATTAAATCAAAAAATATAATGGAAAAACAAATTAAAATTTAAAAAATATATATAAAACTATTTATAAATGTCTAAAGATATTATTTGAACTATTAATTTCAATAAAAAATAGAATTAACTATTTAATTAAAAGCAAAAATATTTAATTTATTTTAAAAATATTAATAATTATATCTAATTGACTTGAAGCTGCAACCTTTTATTTAACTTATAAATCAAGTAATTCAAATAATTTCTATTATTTTTATTCAGTTATAAGAGAAAATCTTGTGAAAATAAATTTATTAAAAAAAAAATATAATATTTTGAAATTATAAAAAATAAAAGAAATGGTTTAATCAAATTTAACAAAATCAATATTAATAGAAAATATCAATAATTTTTTTTAAAGTATTCTATAAGTTTTTATATTTTTTATAATTAATTTATATATTATAAAACTAAATTAAATTTTATTAATTTATAGTGAAATGAATAAATATGAAGCAACTGTATTCAATAAACTGTATTATCTTGATTTGAATCTTTTTCAATATCAAATTAAATATACATAAGAATTATTAAAGAACTTTTGCGATCTTTTATTTTTAAATAAAATAGATTATAAATTTGTATAAATTTTAAAATTTTAGGAATTAAAAAATTTTTTACATAGTATTTATCTGGATATTGATCAGAATGATGTTGATAAAATATTTAACAATTTGAAAAAGTTTCTGAAGAAGTTTGATTTTGAATACTATTAGGTTACTATAGTTGTTGTTATGTAAATATTATATATTTTTAGAATTGAATAAAAATAATAATTAATAAAATCTCACAAGTTTTAAAGAATAAATAATTATTTCAAAGTATTTATATTTTTAAATAAACTATGGAAATTTGAATCAAAAAATTTAAATAATTCAATAAATAAAATATTTCAAATTCTTTTAAAAAACAATAAAAGTTATAAATAAGAATTTAAAAATCTTAAAAATATCTTAAATTATACTTTAATTTTTTAAATATTTTAATAAATAATTTTATATTAATAATATTTGAAACAGTTATAATAAAGAATGATGAAAATTTTCAAGTATCTAATAAATATTATAACACTTTATGGTTTAGTAATATATTGATTAAAATGAATTTTGAAAAATTATATAATTATATAACAAATGATAGAATCTATTATGAAAAGATAATTATAATTATTTAAAATATAAATTTTATTTTATTTTAAAACCAATATAATTTTTTTAGGTTTTATTAGTAATAAAGATAAACAGAACAATTTAAAGATCTTTACTACAATTAGTACTAGTATAATAATATAATTTTAAATTAAAAAAATTATCATATATATATTAATGCATATATTTTAAATTAATAGATATATGTATATAATTTAGTAAATATAAGAACAACAAATAATTTAATTTATATAATTTCAAGATTTGATAAAAGTAATAAATATTTATTTTAATATAATTATTATCATTTTAAAAATTTTTGAAGATTTTTTCAGAAATTTTCTGATACTATATTTATCTACTTAAAAAAAATTTAACTTAAAATTTAATAAAATATAATTAAAAAATACAAATTTTATATTAAATATAAAGCTTTTAAAAATTTAAAAGTTAATTTAATATAATAAAAAAATAAATTAACTTTAATAATATTTTTTAAATATAACAACAAGTATTTTATAATTTATTATAAACTTTATTTTTATTTATTTTTGTATTTAATTTTTATTTATAATTTTTAAATAAATTATAATTTATTAAATTATAATAAAAAACATCAGTTCAATTATTTTTAATTCATACTATAAATATATTATAATAAAGAATTGATGTTTATTAAAAAAAAAAGATTAATTAATTTATAAATAAAAATATAATTTAATTAAAATTTTTTAAGCACAAATTAATAAAATTATAGATATAAATATAATATAATTTTAATTTGAAATTATATAAATTTATATTGACTTGAATATACAGTATATAATAAAATCATTACAATAAGAATCTTATTAAAGAATAGAAATACATGTTAATTATATAATAAGGGTTTTTATTAAATCTAATATATAATAACAAATTATTATTATTATTTATATAAATAATAATCTTGATATAAATAATAGTTTTATAATCATAGATTATCAACTTCTTGGATTATAAAAATCAGTATCTATTTTCCATTCGCGTTATATCGTCATATCACGTGTTAATAAAATATGTATAAAAATAGGTACGGTAAACCGGTTTTTTGTCATCAGACATGTTGGTAAGTGAAAGATTTATTTTGAACAATTTGTGATAATTGTTAATCATTTATTTTTTCGATAATGTTTAGAACGAAATTACCAACACCATAATCAATACAGTGTCTATAGTTTTTAATTGGATATTTGGCATTATTTTTCCGGCGTTAAGGGTATCTATTTCCAAGATTAACGTCTCATCTAGTATTGATTTTATTAATTGAGGAAATTGTTTGTTTATTTATAGAAACTTAGACATCAAAGGACGCCCGAAGAAGAAATACGCAAAGAATTGTCAAATGCAAAGGGCTATGCAGAATGGCTTGAATTAGCACATAAATTGGATGAGTATGTAACATTAATTTTTGCAAATTGTTGATTATATACAATTTCTAATACATAATATATATATATTTCAAAATACCTAGTTGTCTAGGTAATTCTTTGATATTTTTTTCAGGTTCCTATTTAATCATAATTTAATAACTAACCGTTTTTAATAGGCAACGATGAATGGAAATCAAATCCAATTTCTCCTTACTATGATCATAATTTGATTCAAGTTAGATTGAATCATCTTAGACAGGCTAGAGAAAGCAATGACCTTTTATCTATGATCTATACGTTGAGATCAGGTTAATTAAATAATAATTTTCTTTTTATTTTATTTTGATTTTTATAACGATTCACCTTTAAATTTTGATGGTTCCTTAGGCCTTTTACGTAATCTTGGAGGATTAAACGATCCCAGGTTATTCAGTCAATCTTATTTGGGGTAAGCTTGGATACGAATTAAGTAAGACGTAACGATCACAATAAGTAACATATTTGATTATGTAGAACAAAGGGATTGATCGAAGATTACACGAGAGAAGTTGTAAATCAACTCGAATACATTGCTGAACATGATTTTTGCGAAACGCCTAATCTTACCAAGGTCGAATTCTTTAACGATACCCGTCAAAGTTTTGGTTCTACTGCTTTAGTACTTTATGGAGGTTCTTCATTCGGTAAAGATGGATGATTTCTTATTTCATCTATAAAAGGAGTTGCAGAGAATAATTTTGTTGTTCAATTATTACATACAGGTTTATATCATCTTGGAGTCGTAAAGGCTCTTAACGAGAAGGGTCTTTTGCCAAGGATAATTAGCGGAACAGCCGTTGGTGCTTTAATAGCTGCTCTTGTGTGCATTAGAACTGACGAGGAATTACCGGTTAGTGGAAGATTGTTGATGTGTTTTGAAGCATTATCAGCTATTTTAATGGTATTCTTATAGAAAATATTTGAACCTGGCGGCGTTGATCTGGGAGCTTTCGGTAAAGTTGGGAGTAAAGGCAATATTCGAAGGAAGATTAGTCGTTTTCTAAAACACGGTATTAGATGTTGAAGTTTTCTATTTAATTATTAAATAAAATTATGATAAATTTATCTAGTTTTTTCAAGGTTATCTAATGGACATCAAGGTGTTGGAAGAATGTGTCCGAACCAATGTTGGTGATCTGACCTTTGAGGTGGGTTTCTTAACATAAACCTCCGATTAATGTTTAATGTAATATTTGTATAATAATTTAAGTAAATTTTAGGAAGCATATGCGAAAACCAATAGAGTTCTCAATATTACTGTCTCCCCAACGAGAAAGTTCGAGGTTCCTCAATTGCTTAATTATCTGACCGCACCGAATGTTGTGAGTATCAGAGGACTTCACTATTGCTTTTTTAAAGTATACTCGAATAATTGAACTTTATACTAAATCAAGTTGAATAGTTAATATCAAGTGCCGCTTGTGCATCAGTTGCCGTGATTGGTCTTTATGAAAGTTATGAACTGATGGCAAAAGATAAAACTGGAAAGACTGTTCCATGGGCTCCTACAGGTTATCAGTTGTATCTTGTAATCGATATGGTATTTGCAGTCGATTAATTATTATTTCTAACAAACCAGAAATCAGATGGAAGAAATGGACCGATTCAGTTCCAACCGAAAGGTATTTGAACTTGATTTTTTAAAGGAAAAAGTGAAACATATTTACTTAACTGCTCTTAAAAAAATTTAATGCATACAGTGAATCTCCATTGAAAAGAATTACTGAATTGTTCAATGTTAACCATTTCATTGTGTCACAAGCGAGTACTGCAATTGCTCCATTATTATCCCGAGAACAAACCACCAGAGCGTCGTTGTTGGTTAAATGTGGCCATTTTATTTCAACCGAAGTCAGACACAGGATGTCACAGGTAATTTCTTCATTATAATATTGTTTTTTGAAATGGTAAAATATTAATTTGTTGTACTAATATATAACAGCTTGAGCAATTGAGACTTCTTCCAACGGTTTTCCGCGGGTTGGTTGATGAGAAGGTGTCCGGAAATGTTACGATTGTGCCCTCCATCACCTTTTCGGTATGCACACGCTTTTTGATTAAAAGATATGCAAATTAGACTGACGACCATAATATTTCATTTATAACCTTAATTATTATACAGGATTTTAAGAGTCTATTATCAAACCCAACGCATTCCTCTTTGGATAATTGGATCTTAAAAGGAGAACAATCTACTTGGCCTTTATTAGCATTGATAAAGAGTCGATGTATGGTTGAGTTGGCTCTCGATCGAAGTAAGTTTTTACTAGTATTATGTTTTTGACGGATTTCTAAGTTTAATTTTGGATTCATTTACCTTTTCCCGTAAAACTTTAGTCTATTTGAGGTTGAAAACAGTACCACCGACTGAACGTGGATATCTTTTATACAAAGAGAAAACCAGTAGGAGAAAACGTACCAAATCTGTTCATTGAAGATTAATTTTAAAGTTAAGAAATTGAATATAAATAATGAGTTGTTGGGTGTACACCTGATCTCTGGTGCGAAATGATCGATTGTCCTGAAAGCCATAAATTAAGGGATATTTCTTGGATGCTAGGAATATGCAAAGGAAAATCTCCAAGATTTTTGAAATAAACAAAAATTAGGATTTTACCTGGAATTTTTTTTTAAAAAAAAATCAATTCAAAATATTTGAATGTTTACTTTAAAATTTTCAACTTACAATATTATATCTTTTATGTAAAAATGGTAAATTATAGAATTATATAAAATTATACAAATTTACAAACATAGTAAAAATTATATGTACAGTAAATCAAACAATTATATATATATATTTTATTAAATATTTAAAAAGATTTTATTTTTAATAAATATTAACATCATAAGCTTAATCAAAAATTAAATAAATAAATAAATAAACTTCAAATTAAAAATCCATAAAAATTTTTTATTGTATAACAATACAATACTTATTATTTTTTTTATTTAATAAAGTGTATTTAATTTTGTATAAGACAATTATTAATTATAATATTATTAAATAAAAATATACTGTGATTAATATATATTAGTTGAATTAACATGCTATATATTTTAAAATTGATTAAAAAGTTTTTTTTTTAATTAAAATTATTAAAATTAATTAGAAATAAATATATAGTATTTTTAAAAAATATATTTAACAAAGTTTTAAATTTATTTGTTTAATTAATTTAATTTATTAATTTATTAATTGTATTTAAAATATTTTTTTTTAAAAAAATGTTTAAATATATTTATTGTATATATTATACAATGCATATAATATATGTATATATTTGAATAAATATATTTAAAAATTTTTATAAATTTGTAATAAAAAACTATATATTTATTTATTTAACAAAAAAAAATATTAAATTAAATTAAATGGAAATTTTTTTTGTAAGATATTTTATTTTAATTACTTAATAAAAGCATAAAAACAAATAAATAAAAAATAAATTTCTATTATAAAAAATATATATGGTTTATGATTATACAATATAAAAGTAAGTTGTATATAAAAAAAAAATAATGTTTTTTGGAATTATAAATTTGAATAAATTATTGATTTTAATATTATTTATTTTATTAACTTAAATAAAATTAAAAAAATTTAATGATGTAAATAAATAAATATATATACTGTATATTTTATGTATCCATTATTTATATATTAATGTTAAATAATTAATTATAAAAAATTTTTTTATTTATCATAAGCACTTATATTTGTTAAAAAATAATAATATTGTCAGTAATAGATTACGGAAATTCGAAGATACTGTATATACACATTCAGATAGTATATAGATAAAAACTATTATTTTGATAATTTATATTCTTTAAAAAAGTGTTTTTCGAGTTGTTTGATTTTATAAATTGACGCGTCCAGATTTCGCAGATTTTGTTTTGAATTTTGCTGATTGTTTAGTGGGAAAAAAGTTTTTTTTATAACGCCATCAAACATGCACCATGCTTAAAAAGGTAGATACCGAAAATTATCTTGATGGTTTTGGTAATTTGTGTACATTGTATTCTGTATTTTGATTGGTGATCACCATTCCATAATAATGTTATCGATGAAAAAACGCATCAATGTTGTTGAGTTTGAATTTTTACCACGTATGTACTATTGAAACGACTTTCGAGTCATTCTGACAGTTTTTTTTCATAAATACTCGTTACTTTTGACAATATAAAGATAGATTATTCTTACCTTGACACCAAGATATTCTCAGTGACAAACCTTTGAAGTATACATATTTCATAAGTATGAGTAAGAGAAAATGTGTTAGAAAGTCCAGGTACGTTATATCAAGAATACTAATATATGTATTATTATGAATGAGGTGATTTAAAAAGAAAAATTCAATTTAATTTATTTAACTCGAATATCTCAGTAAACTATCTGGTCAAGTGGAGGAGGGTGAGAAAGTTGGAAGTTTGGGAGGTGGATCAATTATTGATGGCATAATTGACATTTGTATGCATGATGGTGAAGAATATGCACTTGTAACTTATCTAGGTACCAATGATATGTCTTTTTAAATCGATCATCATTAACGTTTCGAGGTTTACAGTTATTTGATCGTGAAATACTTTGCAGATAAAAATTTTGATCCAAAGTGGCATCCCATTAGGAATTTGATCAATGCAGACCACTTGGTGAATGAGTATAGACAGATCGAAAGGAACGCTAGTCAGCGTGCTGCTCAGAGACTGTCTAATCAGGTATAGCAAGTCTGAGTAAAAAAAATTTTAACTGATATAAGAAATAGTAAATTTATAAAAAAAAACCTTTAGGGAGAAGAAACTGCTGAGGCTAGTCAAAGGGTACAATCACAAACGAATTCAACTTGTGTACCATCCCAGGGTCTCACCGAAGAACCAAATGATCAGATATCTCAATCACGAAGGTCGCCGTCAGTCGATTCGAGTAATAATTCTATGGATGATCCTTGGAGCCAAAATTCAAAATCTCAAAAGTCTTCACCGGAAAGTCCAGCTAAAAGGTCAAAGGACAATACAAAAAAAAAGGTCATAAAGCGTACATCGTCCACCCGTGGTGAAAATTCTAAAAATGTGGTAGTTACAAAGAACATTGGAAAATCAAAAAAAAAAAAATATCGAGGCAAAGTACAGCAGATCGTATTCATCGAGTCGGGGAGTGAAGAATCAGATGCAAAGGTTGATTATGCTTCTGCCCATGAAGATGATATGGAATTTGATAAACCAACTAATGTTAAAGAAGACAGCAAATCAACTAACGATAATGAACAAAAGAAATCGAATAACTTTTTTGATGAACTCTCAAACAGTGATTATGATGCATGGGAATTACCAGGTGTACAATTGTGCCATGTTATATTTTTTTTCACTGCATTTTTCAATGACCTAATTTTAATGTGATACGCGATTCAGACGATTCACCTAGTCCATCTCCAGTCGAAAAATCTCCTAAAAGGAAAAAGAGTTCTTCAATCGCCACCGTGGATATTGCGGAAAAAAAAATGAAAAATGTCAAGTCCGAGGAGATTTCGATATTTCCGGAGCCAGTTGAGGTGCCTATGAGTGTAAGCTCATCCTCATCTTCAATCATAAAGAAATCTACTCCCTTGAAAACCAAATCCAAGAAAACCTCAGGAAATGTTATGCCTGATATAACGCCTAATATCAAGCTGCATGTATCATTTAAGAACGATTGTTGCATATATTTCTTGATTTCCATAAACAATTATTGAATTAATATTGAATTTATGTAAATTTAGGGAACCGAAGGATAATGACAATTATTTTTGGATGGGGCAGTATTCGAAGCAACAAGAAGTGGAATCGCGAAATAAGATTACAAAAACTTCAAATTTATTACATGATTTATTAGAGCGGCCTGAACAGTCACGATCAGAAAATTCTAATTTGTCGCATTATTATTCTGGACAAACTGCTGAGCAAATGGAAATGGATTTTTATTCAAAACAACAAAGCACAAATAAAAATTTGCGTATTCCTTTTGAAAATCAAGAGGATAGTGTGCAATCAAAAATCCAGAAAGCCGAAAAGGAATATATTTCAATGAACAATCCATTGGAAAAGATTCATGGATCAAAAAATTCAATTGAAGAAAATATGCATAATACATCTCGAGCTTCTTTTAGTAGTCAAAATGTTCGAGATGAATATGCACAAAAAAAGCAGAAATTAATGCATAAGTCTACGGCAGAAATTAATATTCCTCCATCGTTTACTTTGGACGTTCCAGTGAAACGCGAGGAAGAAGACCTTCCAAACTTACATTCTATAACTCAGAATTCATTAAGCTCATCTAGGTCATCGTTTATCGTGTCAAATCAGAGGGAGGAGCAAAAATACTCTGAACGAATTCCGTTAAATCAAGATGTTCCTGCACTTTTAACAAACACTACGCGCGATAATGATTTGAATCAGTTTAAGCAAAGCTCACAAAAAATGACTGGTGCTTCGGTTCTGACAGAAAATACTTCCAGAGCAAAAAAAGGAGTAATTAAGAAACCAACTAATAGATCTCTTACACAAGTAGAACCTCTCGAACAATATCATCTAATATCGTTAGTGGTTTTGTTTTGTTTTTTTGGCATCAGCGATTTACTCAGCAATTAAATGGTATTGATTATTCTTTATTTGAAAATTCAGAAATGGCCCAACACAATGGGTTGGATCCTTGATAAAAGGTGATCTGGTACAGTTTGGTGGAAAGGTAACAGTCAAACCAATGGAGGGGAGATGCAAAAATAGTTCCACTTTGTAAGTTTGTTGTATTAATATTTTATTTAATTGATTTACTCTTATCTGTCTAAAGATTTTTGTTTTTTGTTTTTTAGAGAAATGATAAAACACAACACCGAATTGTGGATGGAAAACATGCTGCCACAAGCTTATGCAGAAAAATTGGTTGTTGCAAATGATCCTGAAAAGTATCCTATGTTTACAATGAATGCAGTGGAAAATAATCCTACATCCAAGAAAAATGTGGAGGAGGAAAACACCTTGATGAAATGGAATGAAATTGTGAGTAATTGTTCTCAGAATTTATTTATTATTTATATTTATTTTTTTTTTTAAAAAAAAAAAATTCACCCTAATCACAGGTAGGAGTAATTTGGCTTGACAAGGCAGAAAAATTGTGCTGGCTAGTTTTTCCTAATTCACAGCGTACATGCGTGACTCTTGCCATTTCACCACGTCCAAGTGAAAAGTTCATAATTATACCGAGACGTATTTGTGTCGATGACATTTCGGATTCAAGTCTCATAAATTTATCTGAGACTGATCCTTTATCCGATTCCAGACTTTTATCAAATGAATCGTATCATATGGTGCAATTAGTTATATTATCTAATAATTATACTGCATTACCGGACATTTGTAGTAATGCTTCAAATTTTGCAGTCTTTGGACCAAAGGACAATTTTGAAGTAGAGGAAATGGTTGATGCATGTAAAGGCTTAAATGTAAATTATGATCATGATTTCAGTGGCGATAATATTGATCTAGTATTGGTAAGTTTTTTATGCTTAGATTTGACAAATGAATACTATGTATCAGAAAAATACTAATGCTTGAGTTTGGCAAACATTTGCAGATTCATATTCAATACTTTAACCAAATAAACTATATTCCACGCTTGATAGAATTAAAGCACAACCCAGGTTGTAAATTTCGTTTGTTTGGATGGAACATTGTTTCGGCTGATCCTGTGAACCTTGTTGAATGTTTTCCTAATGGTACGTGGATTCACTTAGTGTTTGAGCTGTATTACATTTTTTCTTAATTTTTTCATTGTTTCCTCTGACCCTTCAAGGGTGTGTGGTCACTATCACACCAAAGCTATTGTTATCTTGGGCTCGGGATGTTATCCAGCGAATTAGGAATATTACTAATCAGGTATATGAAATAATCAATCATTTCATTTATAAAAGGTTGATCGAATATTGTAACAAACTTTCCCACTAAATAATGTATTTAGCAGCGAACAGAAAATGGTGGGGAATGGTACATAAAAGTTCATCCGCTACTGAAAAGTTATTTGGAGTACACTTTCAACAAGGATCAGAGCAGAGAGTGCGTTTAACCGAGATTTTTGAGATTTCGTTTTTTATATTATGCTCATGTTATTCTAATGCATCCATCATTTAGGGCCGAGGAAGCATTACATTACTTGAACAAGCATTTTCAATTGGGAAATTTCAGCTATTTTAACGAAGAAGAATTATACCTTTTGCAGGTATTTTGGTTTAGTTCATTCATAATCATTTTCTTCATGCAAATCCTTATATAATTACCTATTTTAATGTCGACAGGGCTCTCTCGAAAACGATTCTCCTTTTATTAACAAGTTGCACTACATGATGACTCGGTATCACAATTTAAATGTAAGAAATCTGCGTCATGTAATTGTGATTCAGGATGAGTCCGAAGTTGGAATTTTTTGCCTGCCTATAGAAGGGGTTTGTGTTTTTCCTTTTGGTTTAACGATCGCCACCGTTTTCACTTGACATGCATCATTTATGTTATTTAAATTCATTGAAAAATAGGTTGAAAGGATGACTCTACCTGAATTCCAATCAAAATTTGGACCATCTAAGTAAATGATGTTATTTTTTATAGTGGGGATAGGTTTTTTATGACAATGTGATTACTGTGTGTGACCAAAGCTACTGAAAATTATGGTTAGTAATGATTTATGATGGATGAATAAATCAATATTATGAGGCTGTTTGTGAATGATATTTTTAATATGTTCGTTAACGTGGCGGCTGGAATCCGCAAATAAAAGGTCCCAGGGAAACTGAACTGTAATCAAATGAATTTGTCTATCTTTAATATGAGGGGATAGTGTGTCTAGGGATATTCTTTACGTGCAACATTTTCACATTAAATTTCCGCCTGTGAGATAACTTGCATACACCGTATTAAGGTTAATCAATAACTTAAATAAACTTATTGACGTATTCATCGGGATAATCTATGTTCATTTTTTCGGTGGATAGGATGCAACGCATGCTGCAATAATCGCGTGAATTTGGATAATTGTTTTAGAAAAAGAATTTTCTTCTTCAGGTCCCGTGTGTAACAATCATGCTTTCTATGTTTATGCGATTATAGATCACGTGATTTTTCAATTTACGCGAGTCTATATAAGGGTTTTATTGTTTCCACTTATAGGTAGGTTAGCAACCGGTCTCTGGATTTAACTCCGAGGCGTACTTTAGTACCACCTTTGAAAAACACTTATATCTACAAATTTGTATTTCAACAAACTCATCAATTTGCAACTTTAGTTGCGCATTTTACATCATGGATAAATTTTTATTTTCTCTTCAAATGTCTAAAGCGCAAGAGAGTGTTAAAAGAGGGAATGAGAATTCTAATGAGAACACGGGTCCAGAGTCAACATCAAATACACCGGAAAACATTTCGGATAATGTTGTAAATAATCCCATCGAAGTTTCCAAGGATGATGATGGCGGTGTTGTGACCCAACGCCCTCCGCAAAATTCCACTGAGGTTCTAAATTTGCCTGAAAACAAAAAGGAAATCGGTTCCCCTGGAATCATCGATACGGTTCAAGTTATCTCCCAAGAAAACGATGGTATTATTTCGCAAGCTCACGTTGAAGTTACAAATAGTAATATCCAACATAAATTGGAGGATTCAACACTAACACTTAATACATCTCAATCTAATTTACAAGACAAATCTTTCGACGCTGCAGATATGATTAAAGGTCAGGGCGAAGGGTTAGCAGCTGACGTCATTAGAACGGTTCAGAACCTGGATCATGGTGAAGGATCAACACCTAATGTCGCGAAGGAGACCCAAAGTCTAGATAATTCCACAGAACCACCTAAGGTGATCGATAAAACTCAGAATCAAGGTGGAGGGTTTACAAGCTTGACGGAAACGGTTCAAGGTATATATGATGCCTCAGAACCTCCTAATGTTACTGGTGAAACGCAAGTTCAAGGAGAGTCTACTTCTTCTGTTACGGTGGCAGTCCGAAGTCAGGATCAAGATGAAAAGTTAATAAGTAATTTTGCGAGAACAGTTCAAAGTTTAGAGAACGTCTTTAAATCTTCCGGTGTTGATGAAACTCCAAGTCAAGATGGAAATTTAATAAATAATGTCACAGGGGACGGACTAGATGGTGCTTCCAAACCTCCTGGTGTTATCAGTGAAAATAAAAGTTTAATTGAGAAGTCAATACTTAATGTCACAGAAGTGGTGCAAAATATTGATGTTACTATTGAATCTCAAACTCAAGGTGGAAATTCAATGGCTAATGTTACAGATGCGGCTCGAAAATTTGATACTATCTCCAAGATTTCTGGGGTTACCATTGAAACTCAAAATCAAAATGAAAAGATATTCAATGTCACGAGTACGATCCAAAATTCTGATGATATCTCCAAGCTTTCTAATATTAATGAAACTCGAAGTCAAAACGACGAGGTACCTAATGTCACGGGGGTGGTTCGTGATGCTGTTGATGCCACCAAACCTTATGATGTCATTGAAAAGGTACCTAATATCGCTGATGAGGCAGTTCGAAATTTTGAGAATGTCTCCGAATATCCTGGTGTTGTTAGTGAAAATAAAAGTAAAAGCGAAGAATTAACACCAAACGTCACAGAAACAGTTCGAAATTTTGACAACGCCACCGGAATTAATCACGAAAACCGAGGTCAGATTAGCCCACTCGAACATCTTGGAAGCACGGGTGAAGCTCAAGTTCAAAGTGGTGGATTCGCTCCTAATGTCACGGAAACGATTCGAAATGTGAATAACATTTCAGAGCTTCCTATAGCAGTTGATAAAGACCAAAGTCAACATGATAAACCAATATACAATACCACAGAAACGATTCAAAATAGTGCTTTATCAGCTTCCACAAGTTTATCCTCTGCACTTCCTGAAATTACAAATGTTACATCCGTATCGAAGCAAACACAACGTGAAAAATTTAATGATGTTGCATCCCATAAACCTGACCCTGATGGAAACTCGCTGGTCTATATTGTTCCACATAGTACTATCGAGACTATTTCAGAATCGTCAGTCGTGTATAAATCTAGTGATGCTCGGTTACAGCCCTCAAACGAAATCTTGCCTCATGATCGCGACGTGGGTAAAGTCAAACCTCCGATTCCTCCGAGGCCGAGGCTGAAGCCTAAGAATAAAAGTCCTATGACGTTTTCAAATCAAAATATTAATGAACATTCTGGTAAAAGAATTTCTAATGACTCTAGCGATAAGACTCCTAACACATCACAACCTCAAAACATTATCAGTCAAGATTTCAATCAAAAAAGTTTCGGACCACATACACCCGTTCAAGTTGTAGTACCGTCTAATGATTTACCGCAGTCGCAACAAAGAGTTGGTCAAGATCAAAGGAATTTTGATGTATCCGCACCGTTTGGACCATATTTTAATAACGACGCTAATAAAAAAACATATGACGTACCAGTACAACGGAACGTCAGTCAAGGTTTCAATCCAAGTCATATTGCAGATTCGACTAATGACACACTCGTACAACAAAATGTCGATCACATTACATCTGCGCAGCAGCATGCCGGGAAAGGTTTCTATCAAACCTCTATCACAGGTGTACCACTGGAGCGGAAGGATGTTGCACCTGAACAATCTAGTGTAAGTCAAGACTTCGAACAAAGGCCTAATACACCTACGTATGCACAAATTGCAGGTTCGACTAATAATGATGCGTTGATGGGACAACGGAACGTCACTCCCGCACAAGTTAGGGAAACCGTGAATCCTCACAACCTTGATAAACCAGCCCAACAGAATTTTGGCCAAGGGCCTCCTCCTATTCCTAAAAGGCCTTCTATCCCTCCAAGACCACCGAAAAAAATAGTTATACCTGTCGAAAAGAGTAACGAACCTTCAAATACACCGGTGGTTAATCAAAAGTTACCGGTATCTACGCCTACAGATAATCCTTTTAGTGACAAGAACACTGTTGATGGTATTAGAAAGGAATCAACGGAAAAGAAGAATGTACAAAGTGCACGTGAAAAAGTGTCACCTGAGAAAAAAAAGATTTTAAATCCTGAGCAAGGTGATGAACTTGTGACTCAATTTATTACGGAGAACAACAGAGCGGATTATGACTCTCCCGATAATAGTGAACAATATTCTCACGGGAGCCAAGCTAACTCACCTAGTCAAAATAACTCTGTCGAAATTTTTTCACAAACAATTCCTTCGGACAATGATGCTAGAAAAATCGGGAAAGATTCTGATTATAGAGTAGACTTCAGAGTTCACCATACCGAACAAACCCTCCGAGAAAAAGACGGAGAAAACGATCATCAAAGAAAGGATTCACAAACTAGCAACGTTAAATCAAATGAATATGCGAGTGATTCAAATACCATGACCAAAAATAACGAAGATGATTCGTTTTACGAAACCTTCAAGAACAATGGGTTTGAACAACATAATTCCCAAAGAATTCCAGGTTCAAACGTTGGGCGCAATCATCCTCTAGATTCCTCAGGAAATAGCGACCACTATCCCATCATTCAAGAAGGTATTTCAGCTAAATCTGAAGGCGGTAAATCCTGGTATAATAAAATTCCATTTTTTGGTAGCAAGAATGACGATTCTTTCCAAACATGCAAAGTTACTTTTCATGTGCACTTGCCACAAAACGTTGAACGTCATGGTCAGCCAATGGTGATAGGCAGTTGTGAAGAATTAGGAAGATGGAGTCAAGTTGGAATCATGCTAGAACAGCCTGATAGAGGTCGTTTCCCAACTTATTGGAGATCAGAAACTGTCGATATTGTTATTTTAGATGAAATGGAGGAAATTAAGTATAAG
>CAJVPV010000838.1:0-18596 GCA_910591835.1 Acaulospora morrowiae | reverse complement strand
ATTCCAGAAATGATTTATATAGATGCTTAAAACTATAAAGAACCTTTGTAGGTAGTTTTTTTTTATTCCTTAATATAAAAACGAAAATTTTTAATAGTAAGGGACATTTGAATTATGTCTTTACAAATAATTTAGGGACCCATCTTTACCTGTATCATCCGATATATCAACTGTGGATAACCAAGAAAACATCGATTACGTGCCAGCAGAGTCAGAAGTGCCACCTTCTCAACCAGATACTCCGGAAATCTCAGAAAATTTCGAGCCAGAAATAGAGGAAGAAAACGAGGATAATAGAGTGGTCTACCACCGGGGCCCCAAAGCTGAGAGCGTGGCTGAATATATGTATAAAATTTGTGATGATAGTAATAAATATGAATTTCTTGGTACAGATACTGAGGAAGGAATAGAGAATATTCTCACAGAACGTACAGGTCATTCATTACATGAATTCATTGATGATGACGACCCACTTCGTCCCTTTATTGATTTTGATTTATATAGAGAAAATTTTGATAAAATCGAACCCAACCTTATGACCAGAGAAATACAGGATTTACTTTGTCGTGCCTTTTCAAGAACCTGTAAAGAAATATATCCAAAATGGGATTCCCATACTTTAACAATTGCTAGTAGTAGTGATAAGAAAAAAATGTCACTTCATATCTCTACTTTTGGTTTAAGACTTAAAAATATTACTAAGGTTGCACTGTTTACTGAGCTTGTTCGCAAAAAACTTCCAATATGTTTACAAGCCGATGGAATTGTCGATAATATTGCAAAAAAAAGCTCATTTTCCTTGTGAATACTTGGTACGCCAAAATTCATTGAAGAAAGTAATGAGCATATGCGAATAAAAAAACTATTATTTCCTAAAGATAGCACTGTTTTTGATTTTATGCTTCGCCCACCTAATGATGAGGCACCAGTTATGGATAGTCCTCTCTTAGAAATCCCGGAAAAGGAGGTATTGAAAAATTGTATAAGTGATACTGGAACGTTTGGATCTGAAATAGAATTTATAGAAAGATTACTTGAAGAGTATAAAATAGAAGGTTATGAAGTATTATACCCATCACCCACCCTTCCAGACATTTTCCCTCTAAACCATACATCCCCATCTCATTGTCCACTTTGTAATCGGGAACATACCAATGAAAATGCATATGTGATTCGAAAAAAGAAGGCTTACCAATATTATTGCCACCGTTCAGATCAGGAAACAGCTATAGGTACAAAAAAGTTATCATTGAAACTTGTTATTAATGAAACCGTTGAAAATCAAGAGAAGAACCTTCCAACGCCAGTGAAATCAGAGCATTCCAGAATTTCTGATACAAATGATCATTTTGTGTGGGGGGATTTAATTCGTATGTGTACTTCTAAGAAAAATTTTACCCGTAGTGAAGTATACGATGCAATCCAGGCTACAATCGCTTGTGTGGTAAAAGATACAAAAACATGGATTCTCAAATACAAAAAACCAGATGGTAGATTATACTTTGGTATGGGATCTAAGTTAGATTTTGGTAAATTAACTATTAATATAGTAGAACTTGGAGGGGAACCAATAAAACTACTAACTTTGATAAATTGTATATATGATGGTGAGGCAATCATTTACGATGATATCAATTTCCTCCCATATCCGCCAAATTTTATACCATCAAAAATGGAATTCTTTAATCTCTTCTTAGGTTTCAAGGCTAAGCCGGTACCTCAAATTAATTATGATCTTGTAAATCCGATTATTTGGCACATAGAAAACATCTGGTGTAATGGAGATAAAGTTCTTTCAGCATATGTTCTCAAATGGTTTGCATTTCTAGTTCAGTATCCAGCAATAATTCCTGGAACCATTCTTGTTTTACGTTCACCTCCACGATGTGGAAAAAATATTATTACTGATTTCATTCGAAAAAGTTTATTCGGCCCAGAACTTGTGTATTCGACATTCGACCTTGGAAAAATTTTAGGAAGATTCAATGGTCGTATTCAGGGATGCAAACTGATTATTATGAATGAAACAGGAATGGCCAGTGGAGAATGGCATAAAGCAAATGACCACTTAAAATCTCTAATCACAGAAGATTATGTTACAATCGAACATAAAGGATTAGAACCTTTTGATTGTAATCATTATCCTGGATTCATAGTGTTAAGTAATCATGACACCCCAATTCGTGTTGAGCAAGGGGATGGTCGTATTGTATGTTTAGATGTCTCCCCCCGTTGTAAAGAAAATTTTACATATTTCGATCAATTAGGAGGAATCATTGATCACCCCGACACACCAGGATCTTTTATGACGTACTTACTTAGTCTTAATCTTTCAGGGTGGAAGCCACGTAAGATTCCTACAACTAAAATGAAAACAGAGACAATGCGTGAGCATCTCCCCAACCCCACCCGATTCATAATCGACCATATTTCATTATGGTCTGAGAGTCAAGTTGAGAAACCAAGTAGTGCTGTCTTATATCAAGAGTATCGGGCATGGTGTGAAGCTAATGGTGAAAAGCCATTCACTAGTAATATCTTTGGAAAAAAAATCTCTAAAATTAATATTGAGCGCAAACGAGCTGGAAGTGGAAAAAGAGAGTGGCAGTATATTCTAAACCGTTCCAGGATCGTAGCCAATCTTCATGAATCATTAGGTAATATCGAAGAATTTTCCGACGTACTTCAAACCGAGACATCCACCAATGAATCCACAGACATCCTTATATTCAATGTCCCAGAAATCATAACTCCCGAATCAGAAAAAAAGATAACAGAACCATTAGCCACCAATCACATCGAAAAAGGCAAGGATTCATCACCCACTCCACCAGTTACTAATATGACCCAGGATCTCTTCGATTCTATAATAGATGAATCTCCAGTTGCTTCGTCATCCAAGTCTACCGATATATCTCTGCCCCCTGAGATCAAACACGTAGAACCTGTGGACGATAAATCAGCAGATATTATCGAGGAATCAGAGATTATCGAATCTGTGAAAAATGAGTCAGAAATTTCTCCTGACTTACCAGCAAATAATGAACCAAAAACTAGTAACGAAGAAGAGATAGAGTCTCGAATCTCTGATTCAACTCCCATCCAGATATCATACCCGCCTGGATATTTGACCAGGGAGCAACGAGAAATACGATTAAGGCAGAAAGCAGTTGAGCTTGGCGAGGATCCAGATGTTTTCATTACTATAACTGAGAAAGATAAGCTCGATTCTATAGCATTCCGTGATAGAATGCAAACTGATGCAAGAATGTGTGGTTATGCAAAGAAGGTTGAAGAAGATCCCAGTGAATATATGGATATGACAGTGCGAGAAAGATTAATAAGTGAAGAAATAATCCGCCGTTCTCTTGAGAAAGATGGAATCACTTCATCATGGCTCGATACCGATGAGGAATGGAAAAAAATGATTAATATACTCCAGGAAAATGGTATGTTATGGTAACAGTTTAGTCAATAAGGAACAAATAAGGTAGGTTTTATAGGTAGAAACATCCAAAGGAAGGGCTTTTTTGTCTCTACAAACTAGTTAATATAAAATTTTCCAATAAAAATATTACAAAATAAACCTGATATATATCTCAAATATCTTGTAACTGTTGAAACGTACCAGAATTTAGCCCAAGTATTATAAAAAAATAAAAATAAATCGTAAACCTTAATATAGCCTGGATCGCAACTCCAAAGCTATATGCACTGTGCAAATGCGAAAAATTTTTTCGTTTATTTTTAAGTAGATCAGTGGCTTTTTATAGTAAATAGATTACGCAGGTTACAAAGTTGGCAGACATACGACGATCCGGAGATTGCGGAGATTTCGACTTCCCAAGACATAAGTCTCTTGACATACGCATTAATGGAAAATGTCGGTCTGCCCCTTCTTACTGCCTTTTTGAGATTCGTTTACGCTGGTTCTTATCGCAGAAGCATATTTATTATGGAAGTAATTTCTATAAAAATAAAGCAGAAAATAATGATTATCTATGTTGTACTAACTTCTATGCCTATCCCTGATTTGCGGGTTTAATTCACGTGATATGATTTTCGTTGCTTATTTTTATAAGGCGAACACAAACCGGCTATTTCTTATAACCTGTTTCCTGATAAGAAAAACACGAAATGGATTTAAAAGAGCCATAAGGGGGATGGGCTTATCATTTCTCATTAGTAGCTTTATCAAAGTTTATATGACACAGTGACTTAGCATTTCCCAGATCGTCAAGATCATTACTACTAGGAAGAGATCATCAAATTTAAGGAGTTCGAAGAGTAGTGCAATTAACGATTTGTTTATTCATTAAGAAGTCGGATAGGGCAATGTTTCACCGTCCAGTTGTGAATACAGGGGAAATCTGACTTATGTTGAGTGATTAACCGCAAAAATGATGAGAATTATTTGGTTTTTAAAATGGATCTAATTGTTCTGGGCAGTATAAAATATATCGTTTTTTTCTTTTCTCTAGTAGGTACCAATAACGTTTTTCACCACTAATTAAAAGTAATATATCATTATTTATTGTACCACTATTAATTAAGACTATAAAAACATATTTACTTATTGCGAACTTTGTATAGGAATATAAAAATGAGCAATATTAATGAAACCAATACCCCTGAGAGCAATAATAACAATACCTCTCAAAATATGAATATTTAATTTAATGCTTTTAGAACTATCATTCAAATATCATCTAATATAAGATCTAGTCAAAGAACATCCAATTCTAATCATTAACATAATACTGGGAGAAATAGGTATGGTGAGACTCATTATATACATATGAAGTTAAAAAATATACATATCTAATTTATGCATTAATTTAGATAATCCAAACTATGAACTTGAAAATAATGACAATTTTTATGTAAGAAATTCTCTTTATTATGTTTTTAGAGAACATGTACAATATTGTTTAGATAATAATAATTATTATCATTTAAGCTATAAGGATATATTAAATATTCTAGATTAATGGTTATTTAATTTATAGTGGAGTTGAATCAAAGTTTTATTTTTTTTATTTGTATAATGTTCATTTGACAGTTTTTTATAAATAAAGAGATCCTGCTATATATGTGGATTTACATATATTATCACTCATTGTGGATATATTATATATATATTAATGCTTTAACTGTGATTTTTCCTTTGATCAAATAATGTATAAGCATATTAAATATATTTAATGATGCATATTTAGAGCTCTGAAAAGTACCAAACTGATATCAAACTGGTATTGAAATGTTATTGATTTATAATAAATTTAATATATGGATTGTAACCTACTCATATGATTTTATAGTAAATTTAAGTATCAAAGTAGTATCAAAGTAATATCATTAGGAGCCCTATGCATATTATAATAAAAAAAAATAGCTAATAATTAATTATCTGCTTAAAGCCCTTGTTACAATAGATGTAATCATTAATTAATAGCTCAAATAAGATTATTTAATAAATTAATTCATTTTGAATCAGTTAATTTAGATGATACTCTAATCGCAGAAATAAAATCTGTTATAATTAATATATTATGAAAAACTATTCTATTAGATCCACCACTAAAAATAAAGCTTCAAGATATCTTAATGAATTTGAAATAAGTGGAGGTAGATCAGAATTCAAGAATTTATTAGCAGAATATTCTGAAATAAGTAGAGATAAATTAAGATCTGAATATTCATTATTAGAATAATCAGGATATTTGATTTTAATTTTAAAATTAAGTTTTTTCATCACTTTTTTGCTAATTCCTTTACATCTTTTCAAATTGGAATATTTCAAATTAGTACAGTTATAAGTTATAGTGATCATCATAAATAACAAGAATTTAATAACACGTAACTGCTATATATAAATTTTCTGATTATACGTTCCTAACAAAATCAACTTTTAATAACAGGTTGTTTGTATGTATAACTTAAAAACAAGTCACCAAAAAACTCATCCCTATTTAATTTTCCCACTTTTTTTTTATCCTAAAATGGAAAAAATCCCTCTTGCTAACTGACGAAAGATCGTAAGTGAGCTTTGGAACTGTGATGTTTGCGATGCTCTGACTCTGTCGAAATTAAATGATGTTCCGCTTTCTATAATATACAAGTATATTATCCAACTAAAAAAAAATCATGAACTTGGACCTATTTCACGTTTTGGATAACCAACAATTTTAACTCCTCCAAATTGATGTGTGCTAAGAAGAATTATTTAAAATAATCAATACTTTACTTGCAAAGAAATTGTCACTAAGTTTAGTAATAAGATTAAAATATCAGCATGAACGGTAAATCGTGAGCTTAATAAACTTGATTATCGCTCAAGTCATTCCTAAACAGTACCTTTACTTACCACAAAGCAATGCAAATAATATTTAGAATTGATAACTGCTCATGCAAGGCAGAACTGGAAAAATGTCATATTTTCGAATAAAACTATCTTCCAAATGTTTCGTAACATTATGACAGCATTTTATAAGACCGGAATGGATGTTTCACAAAAGGTGGTTCCAAAACAGCCAGCGAAAGTTTATGCATGGGGTGTTTTCTCAGTGCACAAAATGATCGGCTTCCATATTTTTACTCAAAATATGGATGGGTTGCTCTATCACAATATTTTAACTAATAATCTTTTTGAAAATGCATTTAGGATTATGCCGTTGCATTGGGTCTTCTAGCAGGATAATAACCCAAAACATATGACAAAAGATATGATCGAACTTCTTCGTCATCAAGTCCCGAAGATCCTCGATTGGCCCTCCTATAGCCCTGTTATAAACCCAATAGAGAATCTAAGGCTATTATCAAAAAAAAGGTAGAGAAACGAGTAAGCAAAATAATTAGAAAAAAAAATTAGTGTTATGCAATGGCATGAAATAATTTAAGAAGAATGGAAGAATATTTTTGTAGACTTATGTCTTAATTTGGTAAACAGAATGTTAGGGCGATTAAATGACGTTATTGAAAATAATGGGAAAAAAATTAATCATTATATGTACATAAATTTTTTAATAGACGTTACATGGACGTCACTGCAAAACCGCAACCCGAATAAATAAAACCCGCAAAATTTATATAAAAAAATGATTCTCATTATTTATGATGAGCACTGTATTTTCTTGACAACTTTTTTACTAATTGAACAATTATCAGGTTCAAGATGTTTAAGTTTTGAACAAGAATGTACTATTTTAGTAATACATTGATTAGTAAGACATTTATATAAATTAAGAGTTAAATATATTAATTTCAAACAAAATTTTTACAATATCTATAATTGATATATTAGAAAAACTATTACTTCGATCAAGAATAAGAGTGTATATATCTAGAAATAAGTATAAAATTATACTAATTAATATATCTTTGATTTTTAAATCTTCTAATCTGAGATATATTATCTTGACACAATAGGTTGACTTTATCTTTCTACATATAACTTTTTTAAAATTTATTAATTGCCAAATATGAGCTCAAGATATCTTTTGATTATACAGATTTCTTTGATAATTTTTTTCTATAAAAAACTCAATATGTTCTTATAAAATGGAAGCACCATAGTAATACCAAAGGTAGTTGATAAATAAAGCAGAATAGAGAAATCAATTGATTTCAAAAAATATAAGATTTGTTTTAGTAATTTTGATAAATCAAAAATACAAATTATATATCTTTAATTGAAAAAAATAATTAATATTCAGATAATTAATTTTAGATATATATATACTATACATTTTCTAAATATTCTTAACTATACTTAACTTTACATCCAGTTCATCTAATAACAGATCTGTTCCATATCTTTTGGCTTCTAACTGATTATTATAAGACAACCTATAGAGAAAGTATTTCTTAAGATATATTTCATTATTATTTATATCTAATGCTATTATATAATATTTTACCATCTTATAATATTCTTTTACTGGTATTGATATTTGTAAAATATCCAATAATATATTGGTTTCATCAAGCAATATGAAAGTATAATTGGAAAAATTTATTTTTAACATATTTGCTTGAATCCATAGTAAATCTAATAACAATACATATGCAAATTTGGATTTATTAAGAACTAAAATATTATTAATCTTCACCTGTTTCCATTTACTGTCTTTGGATTGAAAAAAAGAATTTATTTTATGGATTTTTTCTAGTAATGTTATACTATTTTCTATAGTTAAATTTTTTAATAATTTTTTAAATAGAAAAGAAATTAATAGTTTTGTCTTTTTTTTATGAAAAGTATCAATCTCTAAACCTAGTATATTTACTAAACTCCTGCTTATAAGATTACAATTTCTGGTGATATCTAGTATTGTTATAACTAGTAGTTTTTTTTTTTTTTTTACTGTTAAGGTGAGACATATCTCATGATCTTTTTTTTTTTAAGTAGATAAATATTATTTTTTTATTTGATTTGTATATATCAGAATATACATCATAAAAGAAACAATATCTCTCATATGCTATTGTAATAAGTTAAATACTAGCTTTCCTACAGCAACTATTTGATTAATATTGAAAAGAAAATTTAAAACAATATATCTTGCCAAGCAGCATCAAGCAGCTATGAATATCTACTCAGTATTAGGGAAAAGGAATTAATCAATAATGAGATTAGATTTTTTTTTTTAAATCACAAACAGGCATTAAATGTGAGACATTTATTAAACATTGGTTTATCGTCATTACATTAACAATCTTTAAAATACATAGAGGTTAAATTAATTGTAGCCTATTGCAACTTTACAATTAGTATACATTGACACCAAGTAGGTGTTTATATACTAAAAGTGTTTAATGGCTAATGCTTATTCAAAACAATAATACTATGGTTGGTATAAAAATTTTTTTGTCAATAAGATTATTTGAATTTTTTAAAATATTGAGAACTTTCTGAAAGGTGCTTGTATTTGAATGATTAGTGTTAATACTTGTCATGGGGTGGTTTTTTTCCATTTGATTTTTGAAATTGTCAAGATAGTGATAGTTGCTAAGCACTGCTTCCAAATTTTGTGCAAGATTTTGAGAGAGTAGTTTGAGATTTCTTCCCTTTTCTAAATAATATTAAAGGTGATATTGAACTTTCCAATAGCTATATTGAGTATTGTTTTGCTTGTTAGGTTGGTTGTTTGGAGAAAATAAGTCTCATTCAAATTTAATTTCTTTTTGGAAATATTTAGGGCAATAAGGATTTCAAGTTTGTTTTTTTTTCTCAAAGTAGGGAGGCAGTGGTGGCAAAAGAAAATATAGTCCAAGATTTCTAAATAGGTTTTATAGCAAGGGCACAGGTCATCTTCGTAAAGTAGGGGATATCTTTTGTGAAGTTTGGCTCAAGTAGGAAGCTGGTTTGCTAAGATTTTGATTCTGAAGATAGAAAGTAAGTGAAAGTTAATTTTGTTAATGTCTTTTAGTTTTTTGTTAGTTTTAATAATGATATCTAGTTCAGAAAGGTTTTTAGGTTTGTTTATAGTGGTTTCACTTAGAAAAATATTGAAAAGGTTAATGTAATAATTTATGAATTTAATCCATTATTTAATACTAGTTGTGAAACTGAGCTTGATTAATAGGATATAGTGTAACTAGTTGGATGAAAAGTAGAAATAGGTATTGGAATCATATATATGTTCATATTTAATTCAGACATTTTTCAAAAATCATATTATGTTTATATTATTAAGTAACAATTAGTAAGTAATTAGGAATTGTATTTAATTTGAAATTGTATTGTCAATTAAATTTCCTTTTATGGTGATAAGAAAACATGTATAGTTCAAATACCTTGAGTATAGTTCTGAAAATTGGAATTAAACAGAATCACAGGGAATTGTATGAGATTCGAAACACTATTAAAAATAATAATGGAGTATACCTCACCTATTAAATTTAATATAAACTTGAGAATTGAATATAGAATCGAAGAGAATTGTTAGGATCCTTAGCCTTGAGAAATAGTTAAAGGGAATTGCTTTTTGTCAAAAATCCAAGTCATGAAAATTTGTTTTACTTTGAGTTGAATGTTAATATTTTGAATGAGACTGCTATTGGATGTTTTACTTGGCAATTAATATATTCAGATAACTTAGTGTTAAGTTTGTATACAGAAAAACAAGTGATTGTAGATAATCGAGAAACTTCTGAACAGAGTAAAGAGAGAATTATCCAGAAGAAAAAAAGAGGATTGAGATTTAGGTTGTAGATACAAGATTTTTGAGAGCTGTGAATAGTTATTGTGTCATTATTTATAAAGTAGATTGTGTAATAAGTTAGTGGTAGTGAAAATGTTTGTTGAGAAATAGGAATAATTGGGGTGTGGCGAGATGAGTATCAAAACTATTTATAAGTTCTTATAGGTTGTTGAGAATATAGTAGGTGCTATTTCTTTTTGTTGACCATATAGATTTAAGTTAATTGATATTGATAAATTTGAACAAAGTTGTGTGCTGCAACTGCATTTTTCTATTTGTTTAATATTATTAATGGTATAATGTGGGTTATGCATATGATATAAATTATTTTGCTGTTAACTCAATTCCCAAATCTTCAAAAATAATTGCATCATGACTCAATTATTTATATGTTTTTATAGTGACTCAATTAATTGTGTCAAATAATTGCATCAATTGCATCAAAAATCTATGAATTTCAGCAAATAGCATATAATGACATTGCGTTTGACTTTGATGAGGCTAAGTATGTTAGATTCTGTTAGATATGCCCAAAATTGTAGTTTTCAGTTAGGAACTGGTAATATGTCTCTGACAATTGAATTGCTTGATCATGAAATATTTGTGAACCATGATAGAGCAGGACCAGTTGATATGTATTTTTTATATATATGGAGTTCTTGCCAAGAGAGTTTGTTACCTATTCCAAAGACAAATAGGTTTTGTACTGTTTTGAGATTAGAGTAATAGAGTATAAGGACTATTTTTTTATTGATTTTTATAAAGAAGCTGATTGACTACTAATAATTTGCAATTTCAAATAGGCATGGGAAGAAACAAACATTAATGCTATATTTTTTTGTTAGCTGCACTGTTTTTGTTATCCAGATTGTTTTGAAGTGGGATGGGTTACATAAGGGACATGACCAGATTGCACTTGAGGCTTATATGGACTTTATTTCTTTCCTGGTGTAGGAAAAGATCTTGGAATTTGTTAGCTTGATTATTAACAGTTTGATAGTTATAAGATCTCTTTTATTTTCAAGTTTGATGATATTGAGATTTGCATGTGAAAAAAGAATTTTGTCTGAGATAGTTTGTTCTACTCCTATTTTATTTTTGATTGCAAGTTGTTGAGATCTGTGTCAATTAGAGTGGTGACTTGTATAGTGTAATCTAATTGTGCTAGGATTATTTAATGGGAAGCTTGTCTTGTAATTGATCCATTCCAACCTTTTTGATTTGAAATTGCCTTAGTGAAATTGCTGATTTTTTCTATAAGTTTTGTTTTAGTGAAAGTGAAAGTTGATTTGCTAAAGATTTATATTCCCAAGTACCAGATTGCTTTATGATGAGGCTTGGCTTGAATAGGTTCATCTTTTATATATAATACTTGGTTTCGGTGTAAGTTTTTTGTGTTAAGGTTATTGATTAACTCAGTTTTTTTCTTGTTGCATTTAATGGAATTGATTTTTAGAAAGAAAAAGAAGATGTTTGTAGTATTTTGAAGAGAGTTGAGAGAACTGCTAGGTATGGTAATGTCATCCATATAGGCAAGTATTTTTAATTTTGGTAATATAATGTTAGTAACTTGAGTAACTATTGAATTATAGAAAATGGTTCAAAGAAAAGGAGCCAATATTTTGCTTTGATTGATGCCATTGCTAGTATAAAGGGAATTGGTTAGTTTATAATATGAGATAATTTGGAGTTCTCTATTGTTAAGCAGGTTTAAGACAAGTGAACAATTTGGGGAGACAGCTTTATCCTTTTCATAACTGCATCCAAGCTGTTGAGGTTAACCGAGTTGAAAGCTTTGAATATGTCAAAGGAGGATATTTATAGTTCTTTTCCTAAATTGTTGGCAATTTCTAATTCAGAAGTAAGGATCCTAATGATTCTCTTCGATTCTGTATTCGATTCTCAAGTTTATATTAAATTTAATAGGTGGGGTATACCCTACCATCATTTTTAATAGTGTTCCAAAACTCATGCGATTCTGTTCGATTCTATTCGATTCCTATTTTCGGAACCATATTCAGAAGTAATAATTGAGATTGGTTTCATAATACTTTGGTTTTTCAGGCCAGTGAAGTTGAAACCTGAGAGGATTTTTTTCTTGTCGATTATGTTGGAGACTCATTTGTTAATAATTTTAGTGAAAATTTTCCAGCTGGTTTCAATTAGTGAGGTAGGATGAGTATCTGTTAGGTTATGTGACCAGATTATTTTTTTTGGCAGTAATGTAATAGCTAACTGTTTCTAGTGCTTTGGTGGGAGAGATGTGAAAAGCACTTTATTAAATAGTTTTTTAATTTGCTGTCTTGTAGCTGTATCAAGATTGATCCATGTTTCATATGGAATACAGGTGAATCCTGGTGTCTTTCATTTTGGTAGATTGTTGAGAACTTTATTAATCTCTAGAAATAAAATTCTATCACATGTTGCATTAAATATGTTGTCAGGAATTAAATGTGTTGTCAGGAATTGAACTCATGGAAATATATTGATTTTGTCAAGTTTGGTCAATGTTGAAGGGTTTTGGTTCAAGAATTTTTTTAAAGTGGTTTGTAATGATTTCAATTAGTTTGTTAGGGTCATCATGCAGTTTGTCTCCTTCAGAAAGAATTAAAAGATCCAACAATAGTTTTAGATTGCCAAGAGCTTTTTTGAGAATGTATTTGGGCTTCTGCCAGAATCTGGTATAATTCTCTTTAATACCTTTTTAGAGTTCAAATATAATAGTTTTATTTGATTTGGTCACTTTTTCATTAATTAAGAGTTTTGTTACTCTTTTGAGTAACTTTGAAGAAGGAGCTATGTCAGAGATCTTTTTGTGTATTGTTAGTACTGTAAGATAGAGTTTCAGCATTGGAGACTTTTGTTCTCTTAAGCTTTTAATATCCTTTTTGCTAACTTGATAGCCATGTTGTAGTGGCTTAAAGGGTCCTTGTTCCAATTGAAATTTGTTTGTTTTTTTGGGAGGATGTTGTTGTTCAAAGCTTTTTGACAATGTTGTTGAGACTTTCCCATAAGTGATTTTGATTAGTGAGGCAGATAATTTCAATGTCTTCCTGTATTGCTTGTATTTGTTCCTTGGAGGCTTTATTAAAGTGGTACATGTTTATGGAGAATGAAATTCTGTTGGGTCTGTACTCAAACCAGTCAAGAATAGTGATTACTTGCATGTGATCAGTAGGGATGGCTTCCTGCTCTGCAACTTTATAGCTTAAGATCTTGTTGGCTAGATCATGTGTAATCCAGATTTGGTTAATTCTGGAAGTGCTTGTATTAATGATGTGGGTGAATATGTTTTCTTTATTAGTGGCCTTCACTACATTTATAAATCTGTTAAGAAATCTGTAGATGGCTCATTTGTATAGTGTGGTAGGAGCATTAATGGAAGAAGAATTGAGAAGGTAAGAGTTAAAATCTCTTGCCAGGATAATATGTTTTTTTTTATATTTTCTGATGAAGTTTTTTAAGGAAGTAACTGTATGTTTTTTTGTCAATCTTTCATGTGGCAGGTAACAAGAAATTATTATAATATCGACTTTTGGCTTGAATTTGAGATGGATGACACACCAGAATTCGTTTTGAATGAATGTGTTAAAGATGTGATTGCTGATAAACTTTGTGGTAATGATACAGATCCCATTGCTTATATTAGTTAATAATATGCTTGAGATGATTGTATAGTTGTTAAGCTTTTTTGGAAGTAGGTTTCCTGAGGATGCTTTTGTTTCAGAGCAGCAGAGAATACATCTGTCATTTGTAATTGCTTTGATAAGTTCACTATACTTGCCTCTTTGAGAGAGGCCTTAGACATTAAGAGTAAATATGATAATTAGGTTTCTTAATGGTATTCTTGGGGTGGATTGGGAAGATATGTTTGGGGTATTGTTGGAGAAAATACTTGTTGTCATGTGACTGATTAAGGAAGATTGAAAGTTGGACTGGTTTGTAGTTATAGTTAGATAAGTTTGGAGAAAAGAGTTATTTCTGATTCAGGTGACTTGAGATTGATTATAAATTCGGATGGAAGTTTGTTGAAGTGAAAGATTTTGTTTAAGGTTTTGATATTGTTATTCAGATGGAGATTATTTATAAGAGGTAATAAAAGATCAGTGTTAATTTTAGTAAGATATTTGTTGATATTGACAAGATTTAGTAATTCTGGGAGGAGTGGAGTAATCCATTCTCTCAAAATTTCTTCTATATATTTGTTTTTGATTTTTGTAATAGTTTATTTGAAATCAGGTGCATCTTTGTTCATTTGCTCTTTAAAGATATCAAGTTTTGTTTCAACAGTGTTAAAGTTGTTGAAGAGTTTGAATTTGTTTAATTGAACCAAATTGTTACTGATTCATTCAGATCCTAGAGAGAGCTTTACGAAGAATTTTTGTTTAAGATCCTTGATCAAGTTTTCAGCCTTTTCCTGAGTAGTAACTGGTAAAGAGATTAAGTTGTTTTCATTATATCAATGAGAGAGAGGAAGTGAATGTTTTACTTTGATATAGTCAAGTGGAAGGTGTTTGACTGCATAGTTGTTATCTTTAAGAAGTTGTACTCCTTTCTTGAAATCCTCAATACTGTTGTTCACGAGAAAGTATTTGATATGATATATAGGTAAGTCCTTGTATGTGGGTGGAAAATGAAATTTTGATAAAGAAAGGTTAAAGTAAAACTTGGAAAGTTTGCTTGGGATGTAGTAAAATTCTCTTAGTTTGTTAACTCTGAATTTGAGATCTGCTAGTTTATGTCTCTCCATAAGTAAAAACAGATAATCTGTTTTCTTGTTAAGATTCATTGGATCAGTTGGAAGGTTAGATTTTTTTGCAAAATAAGAGATAGCTAAAAGATCAAAGTTGTAAAAGGCTCTGAGACTACTTGTGACTTCATTAGTATCGTTGGTTTTTATAATTGAAATAGCTTTAGGTAGTCTAATAATTATTGTTATAGAAATATTCTTTGGATTCTTAAGAAGTTCAGATAGATTTTTTTGAATCATTGCCTTACAAATTTAATATAGTTCCTGATAGTCCACTTTTTTCAAAGTTGGGTCCACAAAAAAGTTAAAGCCATATTTTAGCAATGAAGCTACTTGCCAGTATTTGAGAAAAGTAAGATCTGTCGATCTAAGATAAGTGATGAAAAGGGCTTTGTTAATTAGTTTTTTAATTTTGTTTTTAATTGATCTTATAATATATCCCAGATTATTAGCTTTGTGATAATTGGAATGAAATTTTTTCTTAATGGATTCATATTCTTTTTGATATTGTCTTTTAATCAGCTTATCCTTGGCAAATATTTTAAAGAAGTCATAGTTCCTATACTTAATTTTGGAAAAAATGTCTTTTAGAATTGTTCTGGGAGATCTGGTTGAATCAGCTTTGATTTTTAAAAACAGATCAACAATGGCTTTAGGAGTCCTGTTACATTTGTTAAATTCCTCACATAGTTCTAGAATTTTTTCCTGTTTGTCAGGAGATGTGCTATCTCTAATATTGTTTGCAATGAATGTTGTGGCTTGTGTTGATTTGAGAAACTTATTAGTTTTATCTGCCCATGAGTTGGGAAGAGATTTTAAGGTTTCAATTGATTGGGTGGAAAAAGAGTATTCATCAATTTCCATATTGGAGCTGGTTTGTGTTGGGGTGTTTGTACTCAGGGATATATTAGGCATTGTGATAGCATCAGTTGATGTTTGAACTATATTGATTTCACATGTGCTATGGTGATTGTTATTATGTTCAGAAGAGGTTATATGATCTTTGATTATTATATGTGAGCTGGAATAATTATCAATATGCTTAGGAGTAGTTATATATGCTGTTTTAGATTTACAATTAAGCTGCATCTATTATCATTGATCCTTTTTCCAATTAGGGCAGGAGTGTTTGGAGAAGATATGAGCATTTCAGTTTTTTGCTCCAAAAAAAAAGTTTTGGCTACTTCATCAATATTAATATCAATTTTGTTCCAAAAAACATGAAGCCTATAGGTGAGTTTTTGTTTAATTAGTTCTTTCATAATTCTTGCTTTGTTATTGTCATATAGGCAAAAATAAGGATCTTAATGATTCTCTTCAATTCTGTATTTGATTCTCAAGTTTATATTAAATTTAATGGGTGGGGTATACCTCATCATCATTTTTAATAGTGTTCTGAATCTCATATGATTTTGTTCGATTCTATTCAATTTCAATTTTCGGAACCATAGGCAAAAAGTATGTTGATATTCAAAAAAGAAGTTTATTGTTTCCAGAGATATAGGATTTAAGATATTGGATTTGACTTTCGTATTGTGATTTCTAAGTCTTTTTTTGTATACATCAAAGGAAATTGAAATTACTTTAAGGACTTTGTAACCATTTTTTTGAAGATGTACTGGTATCAGCCATGCTTTAGAAGAGTTTTTAAATTTTGAAAGGCGAATGTGACAGTGGAGTTAGTAGTGTATACAATGTTGGTATTGTTGTTTTTGTGAAAGATTATAATTAGGCATTTGTCAACATCAGTAATGAGGATATCAAGTAAAATATAAGTTTGTTTGATAGGTTGACCCTTGAAGAATAAAGAAGATCCTCTAGGATCCTTTACAGTTTTTTTTGAAAAAAAAATTTTTAGTTTTCTTTTTTGGTAATTTTATTCAAATACAGATTTGTTTGAGAAAAAGTTTAATATAATAAGATTGGATTTCTAATACATTTGGTATAGTTATATTTATAGTAGATAAAAGAGTTAATAACTATAGTAGGTAAGTCAACAATAATTTCTTGTAAGAAGATATTAGTGGATGAGGCTTTATCTTGTAAGTTGTAAGTACAGATAGTTCTGATGGAGCAAGATAGAGTGGAAGATTTGTTATTAGAGTTTCACTTAATTTCTGTAATTGGTGAGGTATTAGCTATTGAGCAATAAGGTTTTCAGATTAAGCTTTACAGCTGAATTAGAGCTTCTGATACTGCCTCAACCTAATTAAAGAAATTAGAAACTGAAAATGTTTCATCTGTAATGTTACATAACAATTTTATGACTTGCCATATGTTTGAAATTTGAGATTGGTTGTTGTCTGATTAAAGTATTTGATTAATAGTTGTGATGATTTGTTTAGCCTCTATGTCTCATAATCTTTATTAATACTGTTAAACCTAAAAGTTTAACTTTTCTGAAATAGAAAATTTCACACCAAACATCAATCCAACATATTAATTTACTAATAATAGACCTAAAGTATGTTTATCCGCTGAACAATTTTACTTAGAACTTGGAAAAAGGTTTCAGTCACCACTTTTGCGATAATCAAGGATTTCGGTCAAACATTTATAGTATCCAATTAAAATATATTGTTATATTATATGATCAAGTGATAATTCCCTAAGTTATGAACATAAAGGATTGAGAAACATGTTACAAATTAGCCTTTCATTAACTTTTCCATATTTGTATTATTTGTTACTCTCAATAATTTAGCACACCAATTATATTCTTTATTTCTTTTTATATAAATAGGATAATCATGTATTTCGTGTACAAGGGAAAAATGATAAAGAAATAGTAGGAAAGTTGTAAAGAAAATGGAGAGAGATTTGTAGGAGAATTAAAGATGGAATTGATAGAATTAGGAGTATAATAATGTTTTGATAATAAACTATTCTTTACAAATCACCACAATTATATTTGTCTTCATACAATTATAATTGTTACATCTCTTGCCTTATTATTGTTACAACCTCAAGTATGTTCTCTACAAACTATAGCACACCACATTAGGATTATGTTCTAAATAAAGTGTCTCCCTACTATCAGTTCTCCATCCTATACTAATCTTTGAGGTTGGATTGGCATATGACAGTAGTTATATTTATATTAAATAAAAATATTTATAATTGTAATATCAAATTAATAGTAATTTTATTAAGAAAAGTATTGGCAGATAAAATTTTATCTTATAAGATATAACTGTTAATAAGTTTAGAAGAATAGACTAAGTTAAAAGATTTGTTAAAATTCTATTTAATTTTAATGAATAATGAGATATTCAAATTAGATTGTATAATTGAATTAGAGCTTTTATTACTGCCTTAATTCAATTGAAAAAGTCTGATATTAAGAAAATTTTATCTATAATACTATATAACAATTTAATAACTTGTTATATATACTGTATATAATTAATCTTTTATTATTGTCTGATTGAAAAATTTGATTAATAGTTTTAATAATTTGTTTAGCTTCTTTAAAGATCTCAAGGCATTTAAAGATATACTGGATATTCTTGATACAAAAAAAATTATATATATATATATATATTTTTTTTTTTGTAGGTAAACATTATTTCTTTATTTATTTGTATAATGATAGATATACATTGCGAAAGAAACAACATCTCTCATGTGTATTAGTACAA
>CAJVPV010000837.1:0-18605 GCA_910591835.1 Acaulospora morrowiae | reverse complement strand
TAAAGTCCCAACTTCTGTTGGCGTTTAAAATTAAAACACTAAAGTTCACTGTCTTTTGAAATTATTAACAGTTTCTTTAAGACTTTTACAGATGTTTTTAATGACTTGCAACATTTTAAAATTGTTGAATGGCCTAATGATACTTATCGAGATTTTATAAAACTAATTAATCAACATCAACTATTTAATACAACTGGTGATACTATAATAAATTTCTTTAATAAATATTTCAACTTAAACGTATTACCATTGTCATTATCAATAAAGATTGAAAAAGAGTTTTTAGATACTTCAGCCATTTCTTATATGGAGTTTAAAGAAATTTCTATAATAAGATTTAAGAATATTGAATATAAACTTTATTATTGATCGATAATTAAGGTTATAAAGTTTTTCTTAATGATTGATAATATTAATAAGTCTTTGATACTTAAGTATAAAAAAAAAAATTGAAATAAAAAATAGAATCGAATATCAAGTTTTTGAAGAACAATTTAATTCAAATTGGTGGAAGCATAAAGAATCTTATTTGTTTCCGGGTCTACGATTATTATTGATTATTCTCTATTCAGATGCAATAACTTTAAACTGTATGGAAAAATCTTCCAAACATCTTATTTTTTTATCACTTGGTAACATACCAAACTTTCAAAGAAATAAACCAGAGTCTAAAGCATTAGTTGGATATTTTCCAATTCTAAAAGCAAATGATTTTAAAACAAAGAACTCTGAAAATTTCTGTAAATTACAAAGAAAGGTTTTTTAAAAATGTTTATCAATTATTCTTAAACCCATAGCTAAAGAATTAGAATTTCTGCCATCTGGCAAGATATATTGTTTTAAATTTTCTTTTCAATATTAGTCATATGGTTACTGTAGGCAAGCTAGCATTTAACTTATTGTATCAACATATGAGAGATGTTGTTTCTTTCACGATGTATATCCTACTATATACAAATCAAATAAAGAAATAATATTTATCTACAAAAAAAAAAAAAAGAATTAGAATTTTATTTTGTAGTTCATGATGATATAACAATTTTTATTCCATAACTTTCTATGATATTGGCTGATATACTTAAAGCAAAAAATGTTTCAAATGTTTATTTGCTATCTACTTCTTTCTGGCCTTGCTACTCATGTTTAATATCAAAAGATGATCTAAATAATATAAATAAAACCTATATCTCATATAGAACTTCAGATAATATGAGACAAGTAATTAAAGATAATAATTTTCAATATTATTCAATTTATCCTGAAATAAATGCATTTTGGAAATTAAGGTATGATATAATTTATTAATTAAAATTAAAATAGATTAAACTAATATTGTCAAACAGTTTTTTATAAACTTTAATATATATAAAGCAATTGTTCCAGATCATATGCATATATTAGATCTTGGTCTTTTTAAATTAATGCTATATTATACAAAAGAAATATTATGGAAACAGTGTGAAAATCAAATAATTCAAGTCTTTGAAAAGTAATTTTTATCGATTTCTCAATTTCAAGGCTTAAAGATAATGAAAAATATATTTGATATAACTCGTTTAACTGCCGATGAATTGCAAAACATAATGAAAATAATAATTTTTCCACTGGATAATCTATATAATAATTATAGAAAGCCAGGAATAAGCAATAAACGATTATGTTGTTATGAATGTTGATAGTACTATTTTTAAATTATTATTTTATAGTATTATATTATTATATTATTTCTATTATTAGTTATTTAACATATATAGCATAGCGAGTAGATATAGCATTTCAGCCAGATATGACTGATCAGCCTGATCAATCTGATTGACCTGATTGACCTGACCAGCCTGATTAGACAGAATAGTCTAAATGATTTGAGTGATGTGATCAAGAATATCAGACATATCTGATTGAACTGGCATATCTTGTCACTTATTTACATTTTAGTTTCATATGTTTCAAGCATGTATAAATAGGACAGCTGTTCTTCTCAACTGTCCAAGGAATTTCCTAACTCTTCCTAACTCTCTCTAATAAAAACTATCTTGAACCCATAATCAAATCATTATGTCTCATGCCTTGGAAATAAACCTTGCCCAATTCCTTTATCTTATCAATACTAGTATATCATAACTGAGGCTATTTTTCTCTAAATTAAGTGATTCCCTGCTACTGTTGTTCATTGATCTATTTAATTTTAAGATATATTAAATAGGTTAACAATGTAATAAGACTTTTTTGTAATTTTGAATAGGAATTAAAAGGTAAAGAATAAGGATTATGAGATTTTAATAAAGAGAAAAGTTTTTTCTAAGATTTAAAAAAGGTATAATGAAAATTAAAATTTCAAAATTAGATGTAAAATAATATTTGTAATTTTCAAATTCAAAAACTAGTAACAATTTTATTATATAATTTTTATATCCAATGATTTAATTTTAATAAACTTTTTTTATATGAATGCCCAAGACCTAAGCTTTTAAACAAATACTCATTTATTAAATAAAATTATGTAGTGATGAAAATATTAACATTTTAATTTATTGTTAAAAAATTAAACCTCTAAAAATTATCATTACAGGATTTTCTTAACAACCAATGATTTAATTTTAATAAACTTTTTTTTATATAATGCCAAAGATCTAAGCTTTTAAACAAATACTTATTTATTAAATATAATTACATAGTGATAAAGATATTAACACTTTAATTTATTGTTAAAATGATAAACCTCCAAAAATTAAAATTCAAAAATCAGTAACAATTCTATTACATAATTTCTTAACAACCAATGATTTAATTTTAATAAGCTTTTTTTTATATGGATGTCCAAGACCTAAGCTTTTAAACAAATACTTATTTATTAAATAAAGTTACATAATTCTAAAGATATAACTATTTTAATTAAAAAATTAAATTTTAAAAATTAATAACAAAAATTAAAACTCAAAATAAAATTAATCACATAATTATCAATATTATATAATTTGATTATAATTTTAGAGTAATAGATATATACCTTAAATTTTGGTTTACCTTCAAAAATAATTACCCATATGGTTAATACTTTGTTAGCACCTCATTTATTTTCAATACTGCTTCAATTCTTCATGGCATTGAATCTACAATGTCTCTTAAAATTAATATATCAAATTTTGACCACTCTTTTTTTAGAGTGATCTTAAGCTCTTCTTTAGTTTTAAAAAAATTTTCACATCTCTGGATATTATCTTTAGCAACTTTCAACATTTTCTATGGGATTAAGATCTGCTAAGTTTGCCAGCCAGCTTATAGTTATTATATTTTTGTTTTTGAATCATTCTTTAACAATCTTTGCAATATATAATAAGGAATTGTCCTGTTGAAATACAAAGTTTCCATCCAATAATAAGTATGCAGAATTGCAAAACAAATTAAAATTATTCTCAAAAACTTTTAAATAAATTTCTGCTATAATTTTTTTTTCTTTATATTTATTGAAAAATGCTAATGAACTTTTGATTTTATTCATAAAATATTTCTATGCCATAACTGAGTGCCGACCACTTTTAAAACTAGAGGTTAAGCATTCAATATCATACCTTTTACCAATACCATGCCATACTCTAATTTGACATGACTGTTTATCGATTTTCATACTTGTTTTATTTGAAAAACAATTTTCTACCAATCATATATATTTTTACTTCTATTTTTTTCATACCAGGCAACCTGCGCTTTTGTATTATTATCAGAAATGAATGGCTTTGATGCTGCTATATGTGATCGAATTTCAGAGTTGTGCAAAACTTTTGTGACAGTTGTTAAACTGTATTGAAGTTCTAATTCAGTTCTAATCTTGTGTAATATCTTGCAACATTTGTTGATAGCTTTTTCTAAAAGTATCAAGAGTTTCTAATATTCCTGACTATAGCTGATTTTAAATTTTTCCTGTCTTTCAGCATTTTATAAGAAATCATTGCACTGTCATGGAATCATGTTCAATTTCTCGTGCAATTTTCTCAGCACTTATAATTTTGATAAGAGCAAGTATTTTACTCTTGTCAATGTCAGTCAATTGAGTACGAGTTTTGGTCTTACTTGTATACAAAATTTTTTTATCTGCACAAAGTTCAAAGGTCGAAAAAAAGGTAAATAAAAATAAATTATGATAACAAATTATAAAAAAGAAAAAAACTTACTTATACAGTATATCTGCATATGCTGTTACACGTGCAAATTGAATTTTACTTTCTGTGATGACTATACATGTTAAAATTGATATTAATCTAAAAAAAAAAGTAAATTTTGTATGTTTTTACTTTATATTTATTATTTGTCACATCTTTAAATCCCATTATCTTTCATTCTATAATCATTTCCCTATTTGAAGATAATTTTGACTTGAATTTCTTTTTCAGCTGGGTTTTGTTATTATATTGTGACTGATTATAATTCATTAACATATTTTGCTTCTATAATATATAAAGTTGAACAAAACTTAGTTGACCATTTCTATAATCATGTTGATACTAATGTTCCCTATCAAATATTAGTCCAATTGTTTTTATAGCATTTTTTCTCATAAAACAGCAAATATAAAAAAATCACAAGATGAATAATATATAACATAAGCTTTAAAAATATTCATAAATATATCTTTGTTGTAATATAATGAAAAAACTTGTTTTTCAATAGCTTGATAATGATTTTAAAGCTTTTTTTTTTTTAATGAGTAGCTTACACCTTGTTTATTAGATTTATAGGATAAGTATGTACAAATTTGTTTTATATAAATTTACCCCTCTATTTATCTAATTAAACTTACTAAGAAACTTGTTCTATCACACGGCTTATTGCCAAGTACTGGTATATACTTACTAATTTGCCAAGGCTCTACCTGTTCCTAAAAAATTTGTTTTATGAGTATATATTATATTCCAGTTGAACCAGTATTATGTAGCATGTTTGAGGAGTAAGTTGATCCTTGGAATGTATGTTTTGTTTTCTTTGTGTTTTTCTGTTATTTTTCTATGTTCTTTTGTCTTTTTTGGTTATGCTGTTGTTTTTTTCCCATTCTGCATCTGTATTTCCATCTTTTTTGTAATTTATTAAATAGGCGGTTGTGAATAGCTTTTATGGTTTCTTTATGTTTGCCTGGTTGTATGTATTTTTTGATTGTGTCAATTAGGTCATTAGTTAATACTCCTTATATTATATAGTTTTTGACTTCTTAGATCTACATTTGTTGTTTTCTGTTTATTTCATCCTTTATTTTCTGTTCAATTTTCTTTTTTGTTCTGCTACTTACTTCTTTATTGGTTATTTGTTTGAGTTTGGTAAAAATATCCTTTTTGTGTTGTTTGCAAGTCATTGTGTATGTGTTGGTTTCGGTCTAATTGCAGTATATGCATGAGTTGTTTGTGTATATACTTGCTGATCTCTTGTGTAAGTTGTTTTTGGATGGAAGTTCTAGTATTCATAGTTTGAGTCTAAATAATCTGGTGTTATAGTCATTTGAATTTGTTGCTCCTGTTGTAATTTTTGATAGGTATTTATTGATTATTGATTCTTTTCATATAATATTATTCTTTGTATTTTCATCTGTTGTTATTAGGTTCTGGTTCAATATTTTCCAGCTGAGAATATATTTTATTTTGATTAGATTTTTGGTTGTTTCTGTTATTGTATTGTCTAAAGTTTGTCCATTCCATTCTTGTAACCATCTTGTTTTGTTGTTATGGATTGGTTTGAAGCTGATTTCAGATGTTGTGAAGCATATTGTTGTATCTTTTGCTAACTGGTCTGCTTTATTATTCTCAGGATCGTTGCTGTATGCTTTTATTTTTTTAAACTGGATATTAAGATTTTATTGTTCTATTATGTATATGATTGTATTAATTGGATTGTTATTTGTTAGTATTCTTAATGTATGATGGTTATTTTAGACTTTGTTAATTGCTCTAAGTGCTGCTTGGCTGTCTGTACAGATTGTGATTTTGCAATGTGCTGGTATTGTAAAGAGGAGTGTTGCAATAGCTGCTAACTCTGCTCTAGTAGATGATGGAAATTTACTAATTGTACCTTTGAAAATTGTGTTGAGTATTTGTGGCATGTGCCAACTAAAACCCATTCTGTGGTTTATATCCATGGATCCATCTATATATACTGTTATTGTTCTAACTGTGCTCAATTTATGTCTTATTTCCACTAGTTCATTGAGTTTTGATTCTGTTGTGTCTATATATCTACTGATTATATCTTTATGTAGTTTGGTTTGGTTGTTTTCTATCTTTGGTTGTGGGGGTAAGTTTGTTAATTGAAATTTATTTGCACTTATATTGTCAATACTTGTGGATGTAATTCTTCTTCGGTGGCAAAGTATTTTGTTTGGTGTGTCTCTTAAACTTGTTATACTTTTATGTACTGAAATACTGATAAGGCTCTTTTTGTTTTTGCTAATAATATATTCTCCTGGTTTTCCGGTTGTGTTAATTGGACATTCTTTGCACTCTTGTAGAGGTAAATGGTTGTTGGTTCTAATGTAGTGTTGTAATTTTACTGAGTTGTTTTTGATTGTCTTTTTTTTTCCTATGATACTTCCAATTGCGAATAATGTTGCTATCCATTTGATTTCTTTGTTAGAGAGCTCAATTGCAAGTTTGTGGTCTGTTTTTTTGTAATTCCCCTTTTGCTGTCTTTCTTGGATTGTTATTAATATAGTTTGATTTCCTTGGATTTCTCAAAACCAATTGGGTTTCCTACCATTTGGTTTTTTGTTGGAGTGGATTATTTCTACCCATGCTGGAATTTGTGATCCTGTGTAGTTTGTGAGTTAATTTAAAAACATTATTTGATTTCTGGCAAGTTGTTTCTTGTGTTTGTTGTATCAAATTGGATCAGTAAGCTCTTCTATTGTTGTGTCTGTTTCTTTTATGGTCATTATTGTGTTTGTTGTTCCTGTAAAACTGTGTTGTCTTAGAAGGAATATTGTGTTATGTGTGAAGTCATGTTCTTGTATAAGAAAGGTGTTTTTAAGATGTCCGCTAGTAACTAATTTTGTTGACCACTATCTGTTTTGTAGTTCCTGCAAGCATATGTTGATAATTTTGCCCATAATATCCTGTTTGTTGATTTTCTTTTGCCAGTTGTTGGCTTGCATAATAAGTTGTCTGTCCCAAATGTAAAGAAACTATATTCTAGTGGGTTAAAGAGAATCGAGTTGGGTGCTGTTGTTGCTATATTGAGTTTGTGTTTATAGGTTTTGTTAAGTAATCCTATTATTCTGTTACATTGTTATTCTGTGATTATAAGATTAAAAGGAGGTATATAATTGATGGTATCCAGATTTGGTTGTATAGGTATCTGATTTGTTTGTCTGTTGTGATTTTTTATCTAATTGTTTTTGCGAAGCTTATTGCTTTTTCTTGAATGCGTTATTGTTGAAATGTTTTTGTGCCTTTGCCTTCTAAGTATATTCCTAAAATTCTTACTGCTTGGTTTGGTTTGAGAGTTGTAATTGATTGTTCTTGTATTAGGATTTGTGTGTGTATTCAGTTTTTGTGGTTGAAAATGATAAGGTTGAATTTGTTTCTGTTTATGTTGATATCATTCATGTTAAAGAACTCTGTACAGATATTACATATTTGTTGTAGTTTTTCTTTACTGTCAGAGATGAGTATTGTATCATTCATGTATGCAATACCTGAGATATGTTGGATTGTTGTTTTGGGCTGTGTTGAGATTTTTGTGTGTGCTTTGATTTTGAGTATATATCTTTTGACTTCTTCTGTAATGTTTGTGTGGAGTGAGTCATAGTATATTCTCCAGAGAAGTGGAGATATTGTATCTCCTTGATTGATTCCATCTTCTACTTCATATTGTGGTGATGGGCTGAATGGGATTAGGACTTGATTTTGTCAGTAGTCACAGATGTTCATTATGAGTTGTGTAATTATTTTGAGGCATTTGATTATTTGAAGTGCTAACTCTAGGTATGGAATAGATATTGAATCAAAGGCCTTTGCCATGTCTAAACTGAGTATCCATGTTTCTTTTGAATATTGTCTTGCGTTATCTTGGATTGCTCTGAGAATTTGTATAGGTTCTTGTTTGCTACATCCCAGAAATACTGCCCAGTTGTATGGGAATAGGATTTGGTATTGTTGTATTGTTTGTGAAAATCTGTTTGTGAGGATTTTGGTAAATATTTTTCTTGTTATTTCTAACAGTATGATTGGTCTGGTTATATTAATATCGTTCTCCTATGGTTTGGGTTTGGAGATAAGATATATTTTACCTATTTTTTATTTATTGGGGACTTCTCCTTGTATGAGGATGTTGTTGAAGAAATATGTGATATAGTGAAGAGATTCTTTAGTTAGTTTTTGAAGACAATATATGGGATTCCTATTGGTCCTGATGCTGTTTTTACTGAGCAAGATTTTATTATATTTTGAATTTCTTCAGTTGTGATGAGGTTGTTATTGAAGTGTACCATTCTTCTTTGATATTTTGTTTAGGCTGATATTCTTTCCTCCATTTGGGATTGTTAATTTCTTTTATTTTCCATTTGCTGGTCCATTTTTGATAATGTAAACTGACTGCTTTTTTGATTTCATTTGGATCTGTAATTATGGTTTCTTCTAGGTTACTAATAATTATTTTGTCTAACATAATATGTTTTTTGGGGTTTTCGAGCAGGTTTATAATCATTTGCTTTTTGTTTGTGTTAAAGTATTCTTGTTCTCTCTTTATTCATTCTTTGATTGCTTCTGTTTGTTTGTTTTTGCAAAGTTTGTTATGGATTTGTTTTTGGGTGTTTTTGATATCTTTGAGGATTTGTATTTATGTAGTGATGTTTATTGCATTGTATAGTTCTGTTAGGGCTTCTATTGTAAATAAGTAAGTGTTTTAAAGTTTTATTATTATTTTAGTTATTTTGTTTTTAAAGATATTTTCTGTTTTAAGGTTATTTATAAGTTGGTTTTCCAAAGATTGCAATTTTGAGTTTTTCGTAGTATATATATTGAGGGGCTGGATGCCTTGGGTGACTTCTTTTTTTTCTTGTATTTTTTTATGTGCTTTGCAGTTGTTTGTAATATGGCATTTCTAAGAATGGTCCATTTCTTGTTGATCTGTTTTTCTGTTGCTATGTTTTGTGACTATGTGTTTTGTAGTTGAAGCAAAAAATCATTATTGAAGTCTTTCCATTTTTCGGGAGAAGTGTTATGTCATTGGTAATAGTTGTTAGGTTTGGATTGGATTCTATTATCTGTTAGGATTTCTATATTTCAATGTTGTAAGGTGCATTTTGCTGCGTGATGGTTTGTCTTCAAGATTTCTTCATCTTGCATCTCTATTGTTGCCTTTGTAAGTAGCCAAAGTGGAGATGTCGAGATCCATATTTGATCGATCCTGCTTGTGATGTTATCACAGTTGCTCCATGTGTATTGTGTACTGTAAGGGTTAAGATTTCTGAATGTGTTGATAAATTGATTAGTTGTGAGCCATCTTATTAATTTTTCTGTTAGCACGTTTAAAGTTTGGCATGTCAATGCTAGGGTTTGCGACTGAATTGAGATTATCTAGAATAATAATATGGCTGTTGCGTGTTTGGCTTCATTGATTAGTCTGATGGCTTCCTCAGTATATTTATGATATGATTCGTGTGTTGCAGATGGAAGATATATTGCAATGATTCTGAGTTTGCATTTGTGCTTAAAGAGTAGATCTAATGATATACATAGCATATATTTATCCTATACGAAAATCATATAACTCAAACATGTATATAAAGGCTCCAATTTTGCCTAGGAATTGGCAGGCTTGAACATATATTTTATCAAATAAATAACTTGACCTTTATAAAACAAATCACTATTGCCTCTTTTATCTGACTTTATACACCTCAGAATTGTACTAATTTGTATACCTCTAGGAACTTTAGTATACTACAGTGGCCCTGTGCATCTAAAGTGCCTTCCTGCTACTAGTTCTCTGTCTTTATCTTTCTCCTAAGGTAGAAACGATATATGACAAATTGGTGATAACTGTGAGATACTGCTTACCTATCTTGAGAAAACTGTGAAGAAATGAATCTTAAAGAAGACTGTGTGAAAACCTTGTTCAGTATTGGAGGTATTTACAACAAGAGGAAGCCTGTAATTCAGAATCCAAAGTCTAACAAAGAGAATATCAGTGGTAAAAAAGATTCATGATAAATTATCAAATGTTTGTGAACATTAATTACTTGAATGACTAATTGCACTTAAACAATTCAAAATTAACTAAGAAAGACCTTTAGCAAAAACAGCCAAATAAATCTTGTACTGTTTGCTTTCCCCTTATTGAAAATTATAATATTTACTTTAATCACTTTTGGAATTGGTTTTATTTTATTTTTCCTGCTATCCAATATTCATTTAGAACCTATCATTACTTTGTCCAACAAACTGTTAGTTTCCTTTCCCACATCAGTACAGTAGAACAACTAATTTTATTTATCAGATACTTTGAACCTGTTCACTTAGACAGGATCATCGAAGAAACTTTTCAAGCATTTAATATTTATTGTAATTTCGTTTTTGACCCTGCAGATATAGAAATTATTGAATTCTTTTTTTTCCTTAATATTCTGCTTACTACACAACTAATTGTGAATAATTTATTTGAAGATACAAGTTCTAATTCGTCTAAACATATTTTAAATACTCCCAACATCATCCCTGACAATTCGCTTATTAATTATTTATTCAATAACAAAGATTTAAATTTAGATTTATTATTTCAAGAACCCAACATTTTGAATATCATGGCAACTATCCAAAACATGTTTGATTACTTAAAGGCCAACAACAATGCTTAAGTCCTTTAAGTAAAACCATTCTTTGGAGATGGAATTCAAGATCCTTTAACCTGGTTTTTCACCTTTGTCAAAGCAAATCAAGTAAATAGATAGGAACAAATGAAAAAGATGCAAATGCTAGCTGCCCACCTTCAGGATTAAGCTGAAGATTGGTCAATTGAATATGTCACTACCAATGGAACTGATTATACTAGAGATTCCTACAGACTAGCAAATCTCGAAGAAGTATTCAAAGACAAGTTCTGTACCCAACGATGGCAAAACAAATGGCTTAAAGACTTGGAAAGAAAAAAACAAGGCCCCTCTGAATCTGTGAATTCTTACTATATAGATTTCAAGAAACTTATTAAACAAGTAGACCTTGAAGAAAACATGTCAGACCTCTAGAAACTTTGCCATTTTCTTAAAGGATTAAGACCCAAAGTTGCTCCTCTTGTGGCTATGAATGCATCTATAACTGTTGCTGCAACATTACAATTTGCTTAATAATATAAAAACGGTCAAGACCTTATTAATTATAAACAACCTATTAGAGCCAAACCAGAGAAAACTTTTGGATTCAAAAATAAAGAAACTCCTCGAGATTTCATGGATGATCTTGTCCAGAAGTTTGAAAAGATGTATCTAAAGCTTGCAATCCAAATTGAGGATATTTTCACCAAAGTAGAAAGAAAGAGCAAGCCATATTACAAATCAGATATGTCTAGATTGCCACTAGCATATACACTACAAAGAGATACAAAAACTTGTTTCAAGTGTGGCCAAGTAGGACATATTGCCCATAATTGTTTATCTGAAAGACATATGTCCTCTCAACAATATCAATAACAAAATCGATATATCAAGAAAGACAAATGTGTAAATTATCTTATAATTGAAGATATATCTGATGAAGAAGCATCTAGTGAAGAAGAAGAACTTGTATATGTGGGACAGAAAGCCAGATCACAACCCTATACTATCAATTGAAAAGAACAGAAAGAAAAAATCAAACGATCAAAATCAGCAAAAGAATTTAACCTGCGATCAAAGAAGAATACTACTCAACTAATTAAGGTAGAAGGCCTATTTGTCCATTATTAACCTCCTCTAGTGCAACCTATCACATCCAAGACAAAGAAGCCAAAAATGAAATCCCAACCATCTGTGGTTGATTAGCTTACACCATATGATGTTTCTGAAGATATTCTCAAGTTATTATCAAGTGCTACTGTGGGACAAATACTTCAATACTCTAACCAACGAAAAAATCTTGTCAAGATTTTCAAGAGACCAAAGAAGACAATTGAAACAAACTATTTACAATCAGAAAATGACTTCAAAAAAACTTTATCAGTTAAATGCTATGTCAGAATCAAAGGAAATCCTGTGATCGCCATTCTTGATTCAGGAGCTGCTGTCAGTATTATTATGAACAAACTGATGCATAAGTTAGGATTGGAACCAGATACTCTATCCAAAACTATTGTAGTCACTGCCAATGAAAACAAAGTCCGTGCATTGGGTCAGATTACTAAAGTTCAAATCTGTATTCAAGATCTAGTCATTCCAATCAAGCTTCAAGTTATTGAATCTCAAGAGGAAACTCTTCTTTTGGGAATTGATTGATTTCAAAAGATGAGGGCCAAGTGAAATTTTGATTTCCAAACCTTACAGATTCAATATCAAAACAAAACTGTCAAGATCGTAACTACTCACTTCATTGATGAAACACCTCAGTACATCATGGATTCAGAAAATAGTAATGATGAACTTGAAGAGATTGAACATGATGATAAAGATTTGAAAGAACAAAAGATCTACTACTCTGACCATGCTAAAAGATATGAGAGACATGAAGAAAATGAAGAACTTGAAGCCCAAATCAAAGAAAATATAGTGATTTATCTTTCTGATCACGTGATCAATCAAGAAGCAACACCTAAAATTAATCTAATAACTGATAAATAACAAGAAGTAGTTGATCAAATTATAAAAGAAAATGAAGATGTGTTTGTAGAACATATTTCTAAAGAAGGTCACACTCACGATCTAGAAAGAACCACTGTGATTACACACTCCATTGATACAGGAAATGCAAAACCCATCAAGCAATGTGCATATAGAATATCACCAGATCAACAAGATTTAATCAGAAGTAAAATTGATAAGATGATAAAAAAAGGAATCATTAGTCCTATCTCCAGCTCTTGGGCATCTCTAGTTGTGATTGTACCAAAGAAAAATGGCAAGAAATAATATTGTGTTGACTTCTGAAAATTGAATAAGGTTATAGAAAAGGATATCTATCCTCTCCCAGTGATTGATGACCTCCTAGATTCCTTCCAAGGTGCCAAATGATTTATCTGTCTTGATTTAGCAAGTGGATACTAGCAAGTAGCCATGAGCGATTAAGATAAAAAGAAAACAGCTTTTATCACAAAATATGAACTCTATGAGTTCAATATTATGTCTTTTGAATTGTTCAATGCTCCTGCTACTTTCCAATATTTCATGGATGAACTTCTTGAACCCTACAAAGGAAATTTTGTTAAAGTATACTTGGATGACATTACTATCTTCTTCAGAACATTTCAAGATTACTGCAATCATGTGAATATTATTCTAGATGTTCTTTGCCAAGCAAATCTGAAACTAAACATGGAAAAGTGCCACTTTTTTTTCGCTAGTGTTAAACTTTTGGAACATGAAATCAGCCGTGATGGAATCATGCCAGATGATGACAAAATTATCAAAGTTAGAGACTTTTCAAGACCAGCAAATGTTAAACAACTTAGAGGATTCTTAAGATTAACATCTTACTATCGAAAATTTATTGCCAACTTCTCAACTATCACCAAATTATTAAATGAACTTTTGAAAAAACAAGTACTTTTTGAATGGACTGAAAAACAAGAAAAAGCATTCCAAATGCTAAAATGATATTTAATTTTTGCACCAATCTTAAGATATTCTGATTTCAATCAACTATTTTGTCTCTATACTGATGCTTCTGGGATTGGATTAGAAGCAGTACTTGCTTAACAAGAAGAAAAACAAGAACACGCCATTGCATATGCTAGCAGAAGTTTGATTAAACCTAAGTGAAACTATTCTACTATTGAACAAGAATATCTAGCAGTTATCTGGGCTGTTGAACATTTTTATCAATATCTTGGAACTAATCACTTTTATCTAGTAACTGACTATTCCACTCTTCAATAGTTAAAGACATCTGAACTTAAAGAAAAAAGAGCTAAATGGATCCTATGTCTAGAACCCTACAACTATACTGTTATTCACAGAGCAGAAAGAAAGCACAATAATGTTAATGCCATGTCATGCATATATGAAACAGAAGAACCTATCTATATGCTCCAAGAAGAAGATGAAAATTGGAACTCTGATCATAGCTTTGCAACTGCCAATTCTGTTACATCTTATATTCCCAATTATAAAGAATTATTCTACAAAGTTAAATGATTTATTGCAAGACGATATTGTTCTATTTGTAAAGAAAGAACTGAAGACCATTATACTTATACCTTTTGCAACTGATGTAAGAAATTATCTGACTGAAACAGATATTCTTTCAAAGATGAATATGTCTGTAAAAGAAAACAAAGAGCAAATTATGTCCAATTGATAATAACTCAATCCACTCAAATCATTCTAAATAAAATTTATACATGTCCTCTCCCCAAAAGAAAATTTCAACATCAACTTCGTGATTATGACTTTCATCAAATTCAAAGAACAAGATTAAGTAATGAAGAATTTGAAGAACAAATCCAACTGTCTAATGATTACTGGTGGTTACCAAAACTTGAATGACCTTCCAAACAATATAGAGAAGAATTCAATAACTATTCCGAAAACTATCTTTACAATTCAGTTTGGTAAACAGATGCCAATCCTATTACCTACTATAAAAATCTTCTTGAAGAAACAATCAGAAAAATCTGACGTAAAGCAGAATTCAGACCAGATAGTCAGTGTCCTGGCATCCAAACTTCAACAACATGGAAACACAACAATATTATAAATTGAAAAACTATATTCTTAACAACAAACTACCAGCAAACATAGACAACATACTACAAAAACGTTTACAAAGCAAATTTTTCGAAGTCAAAAACAATCAATTCTACAAAAAAGACAAAAGAAGAAAAACCCAAAACCAACTACTCAAAGTTATCCAAAAACATGAAATTGAAACAATACTTTATTTAATGCATAATCATCCTATTGATGCATATTTAAGAATTGACAAAACTTTTGAGAAAATTCGTGATTAATACTACTTGCCGCAGATGTTCAAAAATATTAAAGATTATATCTAATCATATGACCAGTGCCAAAAACGTGGAAGATACAGAACATCAGGACCCTTGCATCCCATTCCTGTTGGAGAACCATTTTTCAGAATTGATGTAGAACCTTTACCAATCACCAAACAAGGAAACAAGTATATTATTGTTGCAACAGATTATTTTATCAAATGGTCTGAAGCAGAAGCAATCTCTGAAGCTACTGGAAAACATGTAGCAAAATTCATCTATCAAGTAATTATCTGTAGACATGAATGCCCAAAACAAATTCTATCTGATAGAGAAACTCATTTTTAAAATGAAATAGTAGATGGATTATTCAAATAATTTGAAATAAGACATTTATTATCCATGCCATATCATACTCAAACCAATAGATTGGTTGAACGATTTAACAAAACTTTGTGTGTCACCTGCAAAGTTAACTAAAGGCAAAGAAAATTGGAACCAACACATTTTACCAGTACTTTTTGCTTATAGAATATCAAAACAATCTTCTATGAAAATGACATTATTTTATTTACTTTATGAATGAAAACCTCAAATGTTCACAACAAATATGGATGAAATATTGCAACCAACAATTCTTGACCGATTATATACTTTATTAGAAGAACTTTCACAACAACAGAAACAAGCAAGAAGAAATATTAATAAAGAACAACAGAGACAAAAATGAAGATTTGATCAAAAAGTAACAAAATACAAGAAATTCAAAATCAGGGATAAGGTATTAATATATGATGCTGCCAGAGACAAACATTTTATAGGAAAACTAAAACCGAAATGGAAAGGACTTTTCTACATCCATAATGTCTTGCCCAATGATGTTTTCTAGCTTAGAATAATAAAAGAAAAAGTTCTTGTCACCCCTATTAACCTCTTTCTCTTGAAACCATATTTTAACCGATTTGCATGGGAACCTAGCATACATATATAGGAAGAAGCATCCTTTAGCTACTGAAGAGTTCAGTACACAGGTTACACGACATGGACGCAGATGCTTAAGTAATCAAGTTCTTCACTTGTACCAAACCCAATACAAGTATTACTAAATCCTTGAACAAAAAAGAAGACCTGAAGAACCTAGAGAAACAAGCGAAAGATGCAATATAATAGAAGTGGCCCACAAAGTGCTTCTTGTTTATTACAGCTGGCCCACAAAGCATACTCAATTACTACTGCATCTCTCACAATGAATTCATAAACTTTGAAAAAGAAAATACAAGAAAAACAAAATAAGAAGCAAACCTCTAGTTAAACGAGAAAGAAGAAAAAGACCTGTCAAAAGAAGCAGGCGCAGGATTTTCCAGCAGGTAAAGAAGACCCTTCAGACGAGATACTCTGTTTCTCAAGTTCAAGTTCTCTAACTTCAACTCCTTATTGAGATTGTGAAGTAAGCATGCATTCTAAAGTATCTTTAATTTTTATCTTAATCTTTTCACCTCTGGTTCTAAAGCTCTAAACCAATGAACTTTATGCTTCAAAATCCCGACTTTTCTTGAAGTAACACAATTGTCTCCTAGGATGGATCCTTGAGACCAGAGTGAGTTAGGCAAGCATTTTTTGACAAATGATTTTTTCTTGACATTTTCTGAAGAATTTTGAGTTAATGATTATTTGCCCAACGATTTTCAAGAAGACCTTAAATATACAGCATGGTAGAATCTCAAAAATACTCACAAAAATTTATAAAAAGGACAGCTGCTTCAAACAATATGCTTTTTTTTCAAATTTGAACATTTTCAATATGTAACTAATAATTTCATAGCTACTTATACTATTTTGATTGAAGATCTTTTGCAAAACACTTCTGAAGATGTAGATGTTATACCAGCCCCCTATGATCTCCTGCAGACTACCGAAATACAACTTTTGAACACCTATCAGAAATTACAAGCAGCATCCTGAAGAAGAAACAGGATCATGACTCTTGTGTATGCTTACTATCTTAGAGAATTATTGGAAACAACTTCCAGCCAAACACAAAGATCTTACCTAAATTCACAGATCACTAAATATTATTTTTCAGCTTCTACACGTATATATTACCTTTTTAGTAAAGTTGAAATTCACCAAATTTATAGAACCCAATCCATTACTCTTCACCTAATTAGACAATTGTCCCACTTTGATTTTATTACCCTGACACAAGATTAAATTCGTAAAACTTATAGATTAGTGGAGAAGAATTGTTACACTTGATTTTACTCAAGATCTTCAATACTCCTTGTCTGATTTTTACTAGCATTGACCCTTGAAATGTTAGTTATTCTAGAATAGTCTTGTATTACAGATCCGTTACAACTAAAGATGGGTCCCTAAATTAAAGGCAAGAACATAATTCAAATGTCCCTTACTATTAAAAAAGTTTTTTTTTTAATATAAGGTCAAAAAAAAACTACCTACAAAGGTTTTTTGCAATTTAGGTCACTTAATTCAAGTGTTTTTTTAATTATGTCCCTATTAAAGTAATGAATAAATAATTATGTCCCTTTAAAAGAAACATAATTGATCTGCAAAATTTTATATGCTAAATAGTTTAGGGACCCATCCTTACCTACAACATTATAATATGGCAATCAAATCAGTCAAATCTGTAGTCAAATCCCTGAAAGGAAACAACACCCCAAGACCAAAGCTCCACCACATGGCATTGAATATACACAATAAGATAACTGACACAAAACCATGCCTTAAATCACTTAGGAAAACAATGAAGATCCTGATTGATGAAAAAGTATTCAAGTCCAATGAAAAAATCTTAAATGAAATACAAAAAGGAATCAGAGAAAATTATTTCAGATTCTGGCGTAAACCCAAGACTGCCTTCAAAAGAGCCTTAGGAGATCTAAAGCCATCTTTTGACCTTTTCATACTTGCAAAAGAAGATGAACTTCATGAAGACCCCGACAAACTTATTGAAATTATCACTAACCATTTCAAAAAAATTCTTGATCCCAAGCCCTTCAATATAAACGAATCCTGGTTTGACCAATACTTATCCAAAGATTCCATACTGGACAATACATTTGACCCAACCATCATTGAAATCCCACTGCCTGAAATTGATGAAGTCCTATCCAACCTTCTGAAGCAAAAAGCACCTGGCTTTACTTGTATCTCCTATGAAGTATGGTCCAATTTAGGCATTACAGCTAGGCAGCAAATAAAAAAACTTTTCAATAAGGTACTTCTTACATCTCAACCCCTATCCCACTGGAAACAGTCGGCTATCACACTTCTCCCAAAAAAAATTGTCTGGTTACATGATCTCGCTGATACCCGCCCCATCTCACTCATTGAAACCAGTTGAAAAATCTTCACGAAAATTGTTAACAAGCAAATTTCAGATATCATTACCAACAAAAAAATTCTTTCTGACTCTAACTTTGCAGGCCTCAAAAACCAAAGCACTATGGAGCCAATCTCAATAATCACATCCGAGCTTGAAGTTGCCA
>CAJVPV010000836.1:0-18645 GCA_910591835.1 Acaulospora morrowiae | reverse complement strand
AAATAAAAAACTTTTTAAAAATAATTTAGTTTTAAAAAAAAATTTTTATTAAAATTGTTATTATAAAAACTTTTAATATATATATTTTAAAATATTAATTATTTTAATTAAAAAAAAAATAAGAAAAATTAAATATTTTAAATATAAAAAAACTCTTACAAATTATATATAATACTGTATAATAATATTAAAATTTTTTCATATTATTTAATAAAACTTTTTAAATTGAAATTATTGATTGTAAAATTTTTTGAGAAATAAAAAAAATTTTTTTATTGTATAATTTTAATAAATTTTAATTATAATTTAATAATATTTTTTTGTAATGTTATATATAATTTTTTAATTAAAGATATAAAATTTATTTTTATAATTTCACATTCTAAAAATATTAAAAAAAAAATCATTATTAATTTATTTATTATAGTTACTAATTTTTTTATTCAATATAAATATAATTATTCAAATATATTCAAAGTCTAATATCATTTTTATCAAATATTATTCTTTTTAATACTAAATAGATATTTATGGCTACTCAGTATTATATAGCAGAATATATTATTTTAAATTTTCTTTTCAATATTGGTTATATAATTACTATAAGTAAGCTAATATTTAACTTATTATACTAATATATAAGAGATGTTATTTCTTTTATAATATATATTTTTTATATACAAATCAAATAAAGAAATAATATTTACTTATAAAAAAAATTTTTTTTAATTTTTATTGTTTTTAAAAAATTTCAAAAAGTATTAAATTATTTTTCTATTATTCTAAGTTCAATAATCAAGTTTAAAAAATATCATTAAATCATATAAATAATTTATAATATATTATTAATTAAAAAATCAAATATTTATAATTTTTTATATTTGATAAATTAATTAATATATTTATTAAAATAATAATAATATACAGTACATAAAATTTTGAAAACTTATAAAAAAAAAAATATATTAAGTACAAATTATATATTAAGTATAAATTATATATAAAGTATAAGAAATATAATAAGTACAATTGATATATAATAAAGAAATATAAAAAAATAATAAACAGTATAAATAAATAAAAATATATTCAATTAATAAATTATTAAAATTAATAATTTTATTAAATATACTATACATATTTTTTTAGAAAATACTCTATTATCACATTTTTTTTATTCTATATTCTTTCAGTTTCAATATAAACATTAGTATTCATAACTTACACTGTATATATAATTTAATCTGGTTTTTGGTTAATTGATGTATTTTGTTTAACTTGTTTTTAAGTCAAGTGCCTTGAAATAAAAATCCAAGATTTGTTAAAAGAATTCATATCAGTTTTATGGATTTTTCTTTGATTTAGTTGTGTTTGATTAAGATAACATTTAAATTCGGTCAGAGAAGTAATATAATGATTTTTTAAAAAAAATTGAAAGCACTAGAAAAAAAAATCTTTAGAAAGAAAAATAAAATTTTTTATAGTAACAAAAAGAAATAGAAAAATAAAAAAAAAAATTATTATTGTTTATGATTATCAGACACATACAGATTCTTGCAAAAGAAAAATAAGGATTTATTTTAAGTAAATTATGAAATTATGCATTGGAGGTTATAAAAAAACGAAAAGGAGTAATTTGGATTTGGTCATTTAACATTCCTTAATATAAACTTGAAAGTTTAATACCTAGTTCCAAGATGTTACAAAAATTTAATACCAACAATTTTTATTTTATTACAATACCAATGAAAACCTCGGACATGGAATTCACAATTTGGAATAACAAATTGTTTAATAGAAAACCTCCGTCGCTTTTTCGATGTATCTTCATCATCGAAGTTCTTACCAAAATTTAATTATTCATAAATACTTTTGTCGTTTGCTCGCATTCCATTGCGTACTCGATTCATCGCCACTACCTATTTCACGTTTTCCCACTATATCATCATCTTTGCCATCATTATCATCATTAAAAACAATCTTTTTGCCTAGGAACTTAAGATTATTCATCTTTTCGTTTTGACGTTTTTTCGCCATCCAAGATGGATGAAGTTCAGGTTCACTATCTGGACCGTGTTTGTGAGATCGGTTAGATTTTTGAGCATTATTGTCAATCGTGTCATCTTTTCCTCGTTGACTTTGATTCTTATCCAAGGCAGGTAGTTTTCGTGTTTTTTCATCCTTCTTTGATGTGATCAAGTGATTTGCCTTTCCACCATACTTCTTTTCCCATAACCTATTCGTTATCGAATAAGAAAGCTTGTTATCAGATCATTATTTGCATGATAATATAATCTAATTACATGAATCCGATGTAATAATACATACAGCCTTCTCGCCCGTTGTCCCATCCGATTTTTTTTTTGTTTATTTCCTCCTGCTCCTCCACCATAAAATTTATAAAAATCTGGATCTGACCAATAATCATCAATTCTATCGTCATCATCAACGTCAGAAGTTTCTGAAGACAAAGATACGTCTGCCAATGAGGGTAAAAACAATGATGAATGAGTTGTAACTTTGGGTTTTGAGTCCTTCATTTCGGATTTGATGATTTTCTTTTTATTTGTTATCGATGGAATTGGATCATTATTGATGTATGATCGATTGGATTTTTCCTTATCTCCAAACACGTCTTTTGATGCTGATTTGGGCTTTTCCTATAAATAAAGGTGTTAGATGAAATATAATCTTGTTGAGGACGGTCAAGATGACTAAAATAAAAATGTATATACATGAGCCTTTTTTTCTTCCTGCTCCTCCTCATCATACTTTTCTTGTATCAATTTCACCAACGCATCCACACACTTTTCGAATTCTGACCGTGCCTGTTTTTGATTAACCATTTGAACTTCTAATTCTTTTAGTAATTTGTATCCATCTTCTGGAGAAATGGATTCAGACAATTTATCGGATGGATGAGGTGGCGATGATTGTGGTGGAAAAATTTCAAGGTAAAGTTTCTTTATCAGAGGATGCGATCTTAGGATATTGTTTTTTGTTATCCTTTGCTTAAGATGGGTTATTGCCAATTCTGATCTTTTAATTAGCTTTTAAAGAAATAGAGCTGAGACTTTGAATATCGAAAAAATTCGTAAGAATTAATTTGAAATAAGAAAACTAAGGAACGATTGTTACTTTGATAATTTCCAACTGATGAGAAAGATGCATAACCAATTTCTCAGCACCTTCCCTATCTTCATCTTTGTCAACGGATATTTTACTTTAAAGTATTAGAGGTAACGGTGATTGTCAGTAAATTTTGAATAATTCATTATTCAGATGAAAGTAAAACTCACTTCAAATTTTCGCGAGCTTCTTTAAGTTTTCTGATCAACTTCCGAGTAACAAACGCTTTGGATTTCTTTAACAGCGAACTCAATGATTTGTTGAATTTGCTCTGCACAAAATATTTCAATAAGGGAATATGCCGTGAGTTGAGATAAAATTATTCAGCTAATATTAAATTAATTAAATTAATATATTTACAATATTATTAAGAATCTTATCGGCTAGCACAACAATTTTTTCATCATCGAAAACTGAATTCGTATCCTTTATCACACTGCTTCTTTCTTTCCCTTGTTGCTGCTGATAATCTTGGTATTCTTTTGAAGATATTATGGTAGATAAGTTATTTTGGATTTGCGATATCACCTAAGGAACACGAATAAAAATAAAATTAGGTGAATGTCAAAGATAAAAAATAATAATAATAATTTTTTCCACACACATTGATGAACAATGGATCCTTATGCCAAAGCTGTTTCTTCTTTGTATTCACAGCTACTGGTTTTCCCCTGATCCGGGTAGTCTTCTTTTTCATATTTCATCAGTGTATACAGATGGAGAGATGAGGTTCAAAGATGGTTTTGTCGGGCACACCCTAGAGATCATACATACATATATATACGATTAGGAGATGATCTGCGATAATTGTAATACTGTATAAAATCATGACTTAAATTTACTTTTTACACATTTTTTTTTAATTCAAATTGGGATTATTATTATTAATCATAATATTTATAAATAAAATAATTAAAATAATTAAAGGTAAAATATAAGAGTGAAATTTTCAGCAACATATCAACATACAGTATCCATAATACCAGTTGTCTATTTATCTGATCAATCTCATTATGAATTCAATCTTGGAAATAGGATGTCTATGTACAATAAAATTTTTTATTAATTTATTTAATTTATTTAATTATTGTTACTTGAAAATATTTTATTTCTATTGGTGACACAATAATTTAAGCATTTGAAATAAGTGATAAAAATACATTAGGTAAAATGAAATTTTTGATCGAAATAAATATACAGACAGTAACACGCGATATGCTCTAACGGAAAGATCAATGGTTTTGAATTGGAATTAATTAATTAATTAATTACAGTTGACAACTGATGTAAATTGTATTATCGAGTGGAAAGTTTGTCGTGAGACAATGTATTATTTTCATATCTATTAGCTAGTTAACTTATTGCACATAAAAATTAAGGAATTCGGGGAATTCACTATGGTAATTAAATAGATTCCTACCGATATAGATATTATTTACGGACCAACAAAGTTTCCTGGCCAAGCTTCAAGAAAAAAAGGTCATTAAGTAATAATCACTTGCATTAAGCACGATCCAAGAATGCAACATTTTTCTAGAGAAATAAAATAAGATTTCTACGAGTCAAGTAAAGTCAAATACAAACGATTATAATATCTTCTATATAATTATTTACATGTTAGGTAAAAATTAACGGTCTGTTGATTGTAATGGTGTGATGTAGTTGACTTTTCATGACTAAACATTTTGGAATAATCTTATTTAGAGAGGAACCTCATGCAAAGATGAAGCGGAGGGCTTTCTTGACGGAATCACGTTCAAGAAATCAGAGTTTCCATCATCTTGCTGAAGTTGTTGAGGTTGTTGCAATTGTTGCTGGTGTTGTTGGCCTTGTTCGGGAAACGATGTGGCAGTATCCTGAGGATGAACAAGATGTGGTAATTGCGGCATCTCGTGATGCTGATGATTCTCAACGATGGGTTCCTCCCGGACTCTTTGGAAATCACTTTGAGGAAGTACAATCTGAAGTGGGATTCCTTGATCAGGTAGACCACTTTGTAACAACAATTGTGTTTGCTGGGGAATTTCTTTCTCCGACTCTGGAGGCTGATGAATATTCTGGGGTACGGTAATTACAGTAATGGGCAAAGCATTGGAGTCTGATCGAACAATTATCTTTTTTTGTTCTTGAAGAGTTTCCGAAGTAAAGATTTGATTATTATGATTGTATCCTAAATTTCTAATTCCGATGCCCGGTTGATTTTCTTTCCGAGCTTGCCAAGAAAAGAAGAAGGACAGAAAGTAGGTTCCAAAAGTGATCCAACCGAAGGCAATGCTCGTTGTCCAAAGACCACAGATGATTCGTGCATCAGGAGAGGAGGAGAAAGCCTGTGCTCTACAGTTTAAAGTTTCCAATCCTCTAAAAATCGGATCGAGATTCGATAAAGCTGTTGAATGAGATTATTGCGATTAGTTCAAAGAAAAGGTTGACTACTTCGAGTATCACATTAATGAGACTTACAGGAAGTCAACCATAAGGCGAGAAATAATCTGAAAAAAAAAAAAAAAAAAAAATCATATGTAATCAATGAGAATTGAATAAATAACATTTTTCGATTAAATCAAAGGTTCTATCATAGGTACGTACAATTCTATAAAAGCGTATGGACCTTTATTCCATATGTTTATGAAACGAAAAACGTATGTGACTGGAAAATTTCGGCATTGTTAGTAATGATACAAACTATTGGCGAAACAAGAAACCAATAATGTGAACCTACCATGACTTATAATTGTTAAAGCGCATACAGTGATAACCCAGATTTTGGTTTGACCATTGCTTCTAAAGAGTTGTTAAATTTTCATTGAGTAACAAGATTTCCTCATATTCAAGTATCGATAAAGCGAACAATCCTTACGCTTGATCATTCAGAGCAGGATCAAACCAATCATTACGACCATTTTCCTGAACTAATTTTTCACCATAATAGATGAACTGAGTCAATTCTATTGTGATTTTTATGTATCGTATAATTTATGGGAAAAAAATATTATTAGGCCTCTAGAAGTTGTCTGAATTAAAACATCACATAATGGAAACTAAAGGGCATACCAAACGCTAAGATCAAAATTGCTAATATAATTTGGGTACATTTTAGACCAAGGAAGAATCTCGGGTGCTGACGAAATATGATCATCGTTAGTTCGTTCGTTACGTTAAAAAAAAGAGACCCGTTTTTTAAATCTCAGTAGGTGAGAAAAAAGGTAGCGGAAATCCGATGCACTCAGTGCATTTATATTTTTTTCCTCGTTGCGTTCTTAACACCCCCAACGATTGTGTGCAATTGCTTCATATGTGTGCATTGCGCAAATGCAACCGAGTTACCAACGTTTGTTTATTAATTGGAGAATTCAAACCTTGTGTAAATAGAATGTGCATAAAAGTTTGAATATTGATGCATTCAGTTGCAGGTAACTATGGTTTCTTGTGTATTTAGGTCAATGCACATCTCGAGCAATAGTTAAACTGGTGTAGCAAACGTATTGGTAGCACGGTGATACCGATAACAGAAAACCGATTTACTTCTATATTTGTTAATTTGTTAAATTAATTTTAATTAATGTTCAATAGGTCTGGATGCTGTGAAACAGCTCATTTTCTTCATACCGAAAGTCGGATGTGCGGATGTAATTTAATAACTTTTACCCGTGTCAAATGTATCCTATCATCATATTAAAGAATTCATGTATATATCGTTTGAAATGCTGAAAAGCGCGGTCACCCGTACGAATCGTATTCGTATCCATTAATCTACATGTGATTTATATTTACCATCTAAATTTCGTTTTCCCCTTGTGCCGCCACTCATTTCGGGATTTTTTTGTCATACATGGGATATTGTGTATTTTTGTGTTAGCATAAACATCGTAATTATTTCACGTACAGTATTTCAATCATTATTATTCTCCTAAAGTATCTTTCTATTATACTCTTATTGTATAAGGGATTCTTAAAGAGAGTCAAATATAATAATGGTAGAAGAATCCTGTGAAACATTCATGTATTGCGTTTATCCGAAAAAATCTTTGTTATAAATCGTCCCCTTTTTTAAATGCCAAGTCAGATCTCTTTGTATAAATCCTGGTTTTTTTTTTAAAAAAAAAAAATGTAATTCAAGGTCCACGTTAAAATTGATTATGCATAATTATTTTCTTGTCATGCAAGAAAAAAAAACCAAAGTTTTAAAAAATCCACATCGAATTATGATATTCTTAATAAATAAAAAAACCGCTAATACCATTCCACTTTTATTCACGACAGAGAATAATCTTGTCTGCGAATTTTAAATACGATTATTGATAAGTTAAAATTCTACCAAGAGTAGTATATAATTATTAAAACCAATTATAATTAATACTAGGAAATGGAAACCGAAGCTAATAATCAAAAAAAAAACCATGCGTTACACAAGCGTGACGGACAGAATCCACACGTGACCTCTATTTTCATCAAGGATCGTAAACATAGAATGTCCTTCGCTTTGCTTCGGACAAAAAGCATTTATGAAATTTAACCGTATGCTAACTTTATGATATCCGAATTTATTTAGGGTGATTATTCAAGAAATATTTAATAAATGTGATCCATACTTATTGGAAAGTGCACTCTTACCTTTCTGGACGATCAATTACCAAAAGAATTGATATATTATTGCGGGTCAGGGTTGGCGATATGATCACGGCGCAATCTTTGACCTCACGGTACTTTCGGGCAGGGCTCAGATAAGTTTACAAGGGGAAGGAAGGGTTTGGCAAGTTTGTGGGATTTGGAAAATCTATTATTAAAGGTAAATTAGGTAAGTATGATGATATTTTTATCAGTCTGAATCCTATTCTCTTTCATTTTATCAACATTGACACACAGATAAAGGAAATAAAGGAAATAGCAAAAATAACAACTCGACCCAAACCCCAACCCGAAGTTCGTTCGGGTCAGATTTAGTCCTATCTTTTGAGACGACTTTTATCTGACTGGTTCTGAATATTTGCTAACTTTCAATCATTGTTTCTGCTAGAAAACACAAGCACTGATTTTTCTATTGGCTGCATTAACGAAACTGTATGTATATTGGGTAATCAATAAATGCGATAAGTTTATTATTTAAGGTTGGAAATCTATTTAATAATTGTAATAATACAATGGTATTTCTCATTTTATATTGGTACTAACTTATACACCACTAACTCTAATTCTGTCCTACCGCGTCGAGATCGAGCCTTCTGGTGTGCCAGAATCATTATGGGGAAAATCGACCCAAAATATTTTGATACCAAAGTACAAAGGGACATCGTAAAAGATTTACAAGCAAAAAAGAAAAAAGCATAGGAGGCTACAGAAGCGGAGAAGAGACGTGGAAAAGAGTTGACTTTCGTCTTATATTACCTTTTTTTTCTTTTTCTCTAGTGCATTCAAAACAAGCATACGAATATTCTATGTACTGGCAGCTACTGAATATTTTGATAGGTTGTCTTACAGACCACGGACAAAAGAGACTCGAGAGATATGCGAATTGACATTAACATTCGTTAACCAAAACCTCGGTGATCAAGCTCAAGATACAATTTGAAGTGTTGTATACGACTTTTTAAAATGATTACTCAAGGATATTGACAAGAAAAGAGATATTGAAATGGTCATTGGCACCATTGCACCAGATAGATTTGTGCAACTAGTGAATTTGGGGAAAAAATAATAGATTATCATTCTGAGAATGGAAAATATAAAGTTGAGTCCGAGGAGGAAGATGATTATGAATATGGTGTGGAAGCATCGACAACAGGTGTATTAGGCATTGGTCAAATTTAGGATGAAGACAGAGTGTCATTCAGATGAAGAAAACAAAGGATTCCGAACGGCTAGATACTGCCAAATCAAAGGTCACTGATGTAAAGGCTTTACAAAAATATCTCCGCATGATATTGATGCTTTCTAATTTCAGCGTCTAATATCAAATAACTATTCAGATCCACGCACCACACAAGAAAAGACGGCGAATACCATGTAAATGCTTGAATTAGAATGAAATACTCGTGACTGTGAATCTTTTTGAAAATGATCTGGTCAATATATTGACAAGAAATAGGAATCGATTTTATGGTGTACAAAACTTGCCAAAGCTGGGACAGACAACACTAAGTTACAAAGTATTGAACATGAAATTTGCAAGCAAGGATTAGAATGGATTCTTAAAGAACTTGGATGAGAGAGAATTTGTCGTGGTGAAGTTGCCGTCCGGAAAGTGTGGTTGAAGATGCAATGAAAATATATAATAAACCTGTACTAACACATGGTTTAATTTCCGCTTCTGTCGAAGCTACTTTTCCTCCAATAACGATGGCAATACCTGAAGCTGTAATTGATCCCGAATCTCTAATGTTCACACAAAGCAGACATTTAAAGTCTAACAAAAAGTACAAGCTACTAAATGGATCTTATAAGATTTATAAGATATTGAAATGGTGTTGATTTTGCTAAGAGCATGTGAATATACTCGTTATTTGTGGGGAGGCCGTATGAAGAAAGGTAATAATGATTATGCATTACTACAGTATGTCTATTTAAGAAAACATTACCAACTCAATTCAGATTTTTACAAGTCTGATTGGATTTCTGGCTCATGTGATCGAGGTTCATTTTTTTGCCCTCAATCTTCATTCGGGTATCAAGGAGAGTGACATTTCGCACAGCCGAAGTCCAGCAAAATGCTATAAGGGGGAGCCTGTATATTTTTTGACGAAATAACACATGTAATAACATTTGTCTCCTAGCAAACCCAATAGCTCATTGAATATATTGTGAGAAACCGATTAATCATATCTGAATATTTGTCGCATGCAACCCTTACCGTTTGCGAAAGAGGATATCACTGTGGCTGGCATAGAAGCTAAAAAATTTGAAGAGCAAAGTAACCTTTTATATGAAGTAAGATCATTTCCTGATAAAATTCTTGATTATGTTATTATTTTGGGATATAGTGTGCTTAAACAGGAGGACGAAGAGCAGTATATTCAGATAATGATAAAAACAAAATTGAAGGAGATGGATGATCAGGTTTTCTCGAATTATTTGCCTCGTAACAATTTATTCAATAAGTAAGGAACCATACAGTGTTTTTTTGCGTAATGCCAAACATATCACTAAACTTATTAATTTCTTTCACTAGTTTGCAAGATTGCCTATCGTGATCTATCTAATAAATGCCAACAGACAGTTTATTTTTCCGCACGGAAAATCACACTCCTTCTAAATATGTCCGATGTGGAACACGATAATTCATCCAACCACATTCTTCCCAAAATGATACAGCAAACAATCAATTTATATCTTCAGACGATCATTTGGACGAGTTCCTGGAGGACCTTAACACCACTTGATTGTCATCCCACGAGAACGAAAACTACCTACAAGTATCTACAAGGGCAATATCTTACCATCAGAAGATAGACAACTACTGCTCCAGGTGTATCCCCGAAATAAGCTCATCAAGTTTGACCCATTACATATGGACAATAAGATCACAAAGCACATGTCTGAATAGGGTAAAGAAGTGGACGAAACTTTGTTTAAACAATCTTACCATTTTTAACTTGATATTCCCGATTGATGTGACCCTTAAGATTCTTTATGAATAAAGATCTGAAAAAATAATGGTTTCCTCGAGACATGGTCGTTCTTGAACAAAGCCTTTTTATTGGCTAGAACATTTAGTTTTGATGCTCTTTTTTATACCAATGAGGTGCATCATGATCAGGCTTTCAAATCTATTAATCTTAATTACCAAGAATGAAACAAACCAGATAATGTTTTTTAAAATGAACTTGGTAACATTATACAAAACAAAAAATCTCGACAAAATTTATTAATGATGCTTTATGAAAAAGAAGCATACAGAATCATTTAAACCATCATAGTTTAATCGCCAATTCATAAAAGTTATCAAATCAAAGTCAAATAAATTTAAATATTAACGTAAACCTTTCTGGTATCAACAGGGTAACCCCCAGTTATCCAAATCAATAATAAGCTTTTTGATACTATTGTTATTATTATTACCATGTAATCATAATCTGTCTTGAAATCACCTTGCAACACTGCTTTGAGAGTGTTCACTATAGGAGAAAAATTATCAATAAATTCTATAATTATTAACAATATCAACAATTTAATATGGATACTTACCAATTTGGGATTTTCCATCACTATTTTTTTAAAGGAATAGGCAGTCCTCATGTTTTATTTTTATTTATACTTTTAGACTTGCAATACAAGATTTATAAATCCATAATGTAATATATGTCTTTCTTTGTCAGGAAAAGTTAAATGCCAGGCTCAATATATATGTGACTCTTTCACTTAAGCTCCTTAGCACCACCCAAAGGTATAGAAAAATAAAATATAAAACCTATATTATGTTTTGAATGATATCTAGCTATCTAGAGAATTTTGATTATCTAATCACATGAAGGCACTGCAGCCACCATATACAGGTTGGCCTCCAAGTCATGACTAGAATTGGCATGCTTGCTTTTCAAGTATGGTTTAATATACAGCAAGCAAAGAATGATTTTTATTTTAAACTTCACTTAAATAACTTGCTCAAATAGCTAAATAGTCACTATCTTGACTAGGACATCACTAGTAGATATTGGTCTTTTATCCAACTATTTAGTCTTGAACCTTCTTTATCCTTCTAATATTGCAACAGGTTACAGATTACCCAAGCCTGTAACAGTTGTCTATACATGTGGCAAGTAGGGAAGAAGACAGTTATTTTTTACAAAAAGCTTCATATATATAGCTGTACTATTCAAGTATTTAAGTAAGACCCAGCACAAGTATAAGACAAAGGAAAATAGATAAAGAATATTAAATGTGTAATAATAGTTGTTAAAAAGAATGTTAAACATAATAGAGTTGAAATTTCTTATAGATGTTACTAATCTTGTATACTAAAACCTGCATTGTTAAAGGAATAAGCAAAAAACTTTCATTATTGTTACAAACTTATGTTGTAGGGTAATTAGAATTATTGATTTTTACATATTATCTTATTATGCTTTTCAATTACTAGTATAATATCTACAATTAAACTGGTTGCATTGATATTGGTTATCATATTATTCTGGATACTGTGAAGCACAACTCCTTGGAAGCTTTGGATAATAATAGTTGTATATTGGTTTTTTAAATATATCTAATCTTACCATTAGCAAATAAACAACATCAAATTTGATAATGATAACTATATTGATTTTTTGAAGGAGATAAGCAAACTATTTTTTTTCTATGGAATCACACAAGAGGAAAATTTTTAAAGCCCATATCTTGAGAAAAGTTATTTCTTCTTAATATACTGTAACTCTTGAGAAAGAGAAACCAACTAATCAGAAATTGATATTATGAAGTGGTATTTGTAAAAAAGAGAAAGATTTAGGAAAAAAAATCTTCAGAAAAAAAGAAAAACTTAGCTTTAGCAGGAGAAAATAGAAAAGAGGAAGAAGAGTAAAGTAAAGTAAAAAAAGATATTTTGAAGAGAGTGGAAATAAATAGGAGAGAGAAATAAAAGAATATGAAAGAAAAAAAATAAAGGAGAGAGAAAGAGAAAAGTGAGAAAAAAAATAAATAACTCAAAAATTTTTTAAAAAGAAAATTTTCAAGCATAGAAAGGAAAATGAAAAAAAGTTTTTTTTGTAATTTTTCATCACTATTATAAACAGACATATTATACATATTCTTAATATATTTATAAAACAATAATATTATTTTTTCAAATTTGACAAAAATGAAAAAATTTTTGTTATTTCTGTAAATAAATTTACTACTGCTTTGAAGTTATATTTATTATATATTTGTAAATTTTGGATTGACTCAAACTATTTAGAATACAATTTATATTTTATCAATAAACTAATAAAATAAAACTTTTTTAAACAGATTTTTATAAAATTTATTGATTATTTTTATACTTGTTTTAATATTTTTTTTTCTGGAATTTTAGAATTTATAAATAAATAATGATAATAATGTAATAGATAATTTTAATTTCTTAAAATAATGATAAAATATAAAGATTTATAACAAAAACAAGTTTGAATATTTAATTAGAATAATAAAATTTAATTTATTAAGTTAAAACATTCAAATATAATTTTTATTTACTGAAATAATCTTATATGTTTATATAAATTACATTATATAAAAATTATATATTAAGTTTATTTTATATAAAATATATCTTTAGTATTTTTTAATTAGATATTATAAATATATTTTGGTTAAATATTTAATATATTTTTTATAAAGATTTAATAAATAAAAATATTTTTAAAGTTTAACTTATATTATATTTGAACCTTTTTTTTTGTAAGTAAATATTATTTCTTTATTTAATTTGTATAATAATATATATTGTTAAAGAAACAATATTTCTTATATATAATAGTACAATAAGTTAAATGTTAACTTGTTTACAATAATCATTAGACTAATATTAAAAAGAAATTTTTAAAACAATATATCTTGTCAAAAGATCTTGAGCAGCTATAATTATCTACTCAGCATTGAATAAAAGAAAGTTAAATTAGTTTGGAAATATATTTAATAAAGTTAAATTCACTTTGAATATATGAATTTGCGACTGATCTACCCGGTTATAGTCCAGTGGACTAAGGCAGGGTAGGGCTAACCTATGAACTACGGTTCAACCCTAGCTGGAGGCAATTCACATATCCTAAATGGGACTTTGTGTCACTGCTTCTGTAACTTGTGATAGAGAGCAATTTGGATTGTTCCAGCGATCAAGGAGCCTTATAGATAGACTACACCCATAAGTCAAAAGATAGATAATCTGATTGGTTAAACTTTTTGATTAAGTATTGCCCGGAAAATACCTCCAAAAAGGGGAAGAAGTTTCATGGGATCTTTCCAGTAGTGGAAGGAAAGGTACAGATGGCTAAAACTATTAATTGCACAACTATCAGTAAGAGTTTTACATGTCCATTGGTAGCGAGGATCCAGTCAGGATTATAGGAGGTCGTTTGTATCATGGGATGTTCTATCCTAAGAGGTACACTTGCGACGGTTAATTGCATGCCCCCATAAATTGTAACCTCCGCATGTGTTGCTAGGTCAGATTAGGAAAGGTGAGGCTGGGTCTGATTCCTAGACAAATTTGATGTACTGGTATATCCTTATCCCATCAATGATATCTCACTGACTAAACCCTAGTAAGTTTTGATTAAACTGAATGGTTGAAATACTGTAGTGGTGGCTGCAGGCAATAATTATCCTGGCATGATAACAAAGGTCTGCTTGCCTTGAAATAGCAACTTTCCACCCCCACTATCTATACTTAGAGGCTTAGGCCTAAGATGAGTAATTAGGACTGACGTCATCACCTCTGTATCCTGGAGAAACACCAGGAAACTAGCAGGTGATAAAAAAGGTACCTGAGCTGATAGCAAGGGTTAAAAAAATATATATGAATTTGTGACTATGGTTGATAAATATATTATAATTAATATTATTATAGATTGGATAGTTTGGATTTAATTATGTTCTTAATGGTTTTTTTTGTTATATTGTTATGAAGATTATTGTTTTATTTGATATCAATGAGAGAAGAGATGTTTGTTGTAATATAGTAAAGTATTCAAATTAATTTGTACAAGTAAATTAAAGTCTCAATTGATAATTTGATCCAATTAAAGAAGTTATTTGTAAAAAGAATATTGTTAGTAATATCACATACTAGTTCTATTAACTGTTAGGTATGTGAAATTGATTTGTAATTGTCATTAAAATAAAGAATATTATTAATAATGTTAATGAGTTGGCTAATATTTTCTAATACTAATTAATATTTAAAAACATATTGGATATATTTAATACATAGGCTACATTTGGAACAGTATGGATTTGAGTATTGGTCTGAATATAATTTGTAAAGATTTTTTCTTATGAGAAGTGTTCCTAAGAGTAACTTTATTCTGAAAACAATAAGATTACTATATTTGTTAACTTTTAAGTTTTTATTTTTTTGTTGAATTTGTTAATAATTTTGAGATCATGAAGTTTATAAGTGTACTTAAATATTTTTAGAATCAAAAAGCTTTTACAAATTAAATAGGTCTTTATAATGCTTAGAATTTTTTTGCACTATCTAATATTGCTGCTTAACTATAAATTGTTAATTAGTAAACTTTCAAAAAAGTGAATTAGTGGATTAATATATTGAAATATATTATTAGATCTTAAATTGAACTTAGGACTGGTATATCTAATTTGAATTGATTTGTTTTATATTGATTTGTTGATTTTTAATACTATTAAAGTGAAGTTGATTTTTGTTATTCTTTTTGGATAATTAAAGATTTCTTAAAGAATTTTTTTGCTATTTCTTTTTTTTTTTTAATCCTGCAATCAGGTTGGTGTCATTTTTTTTTTAATCATAAAGAACCATTACAAGTTGAGAATCCATGTAAAGTATAAATTTCCCTGATCCAATTCACCCGTCTTTAGCCGAAGCCTCTAGATGCGATTTATGGGGTAATAATGTTGTTCCCCTAGTGAATAGAATTAAGATTCCAGATTTCCAGCAGGATCAAAACCTGCAGATCACCTCTGCAGTTACGACCATAAACCCAAATTGTGTCACCCCCTCTTGTAGTAACTACACAAGAAGAAAAAGGAATAAAAAAAAGAATTTTTTAAACAAAAAAAAAGAAAAAAAGCTATCGTCTATTCTAACTATCATTGAAGAGGTTATCTCTGTAAACTTCAAAAACCCAAGCCCCTCATGATACCTCACTTCTCACCACCTGTGGCCAGTCAGACTGTTTAATTTCCATTGGAGTAGTCGATGTCCAAGAACATTTAAGAGCACTTCCAAGAAAGTATTTCTTGAGACTTTATGCTTGAAGACTTCTGACCAGAATGTTTTTTTTTTTTTGCTATTTCTTATTTATATAATACAATTTAATAAGTACTAATATAGGATGTATATTATTATGTAAAGAAAATCTTCTAATAAATATTTTGAATTGACTGAAACAATTTTTGTACTATTTACAAAGATCTTATTCTAATGAAGTTAAAGATAATACTGTTGACAAAAACCAATTCTTTGGAATGCTGAGATAGGAGAGGAATAGAGAAATTATTAATGGATTGAAGAATGTTTTTTCTTTGTTGTGATGTAATAAACAGTTTTATTAATTATATTGCATAATTAATATTTAATTGGACTGTTGAAGTTAGAAATAACCCATAATAAAGATACTGTGGAGCTTGTGAAAAACAATATATAAAAGTTGGCAGAATATATTCCTAATAAATAGCCATTATACCTGATTAAAATATTGTTTGAATCAATAAAGTAATGTTTTCTTTAAAATTTGTTCTTTTGTCTATACTATAACTTTTCTTGTATATTTTGATAATGCAACTGGAATTGTACAGATATCAAAATAATAATTTGAAATTAGATATTGGGTTATAAGTTTCAAGGAGATTGTTTGAATTGTTAAAATTCTTAAACCTGTTGAACTCAAGCCTATAGTATACTATTCCTGTGTGGGATATAAATTAAAGTTATAAAAGCTTTTTATTGCTATTAAATTTTAAGAGTCGATTAATAAACTTAATGTTTAAGACATTTGCTATATTAATTATTGTAGTTTTATTAAAAAATTGCAAACTTTTAAATAGGAGACCAATAAAGTTTTCAATATTGCTAAAACATATTAAGCAGTTAATCAGACAGATTTTAATCTTGAGATCTTTTGCAATCTTGACTGTATATATGATTTAATTATTTTGATTGAACTTTTCTAAATTGCAGATTGAACAGAACCAAATTAATTTATTTTTTTGAATTGATCACAAGTCTTGAAAAATATATTTTTTGATTATTAGCATGAAGAGTTTGAATATTAGATTATGTGGGTTGATTCAAAAGTTTTGTTGTAATACAATTATATTATTTTTTTATTAACTAAAATATAACAAAAATTATTTCATTCCTTTAAAATACTCTCTATTAAATTCTATACAACGTTTGATCCATTTTTGCCAATTTTGAAAACATTTTTCATATTTTCAATTTGAAATAGCCTTAATAATTAAATTTACCGCATGTGCAAGATTTTCAATTTGCTTAAAATACTAACTAGCCAATTTCTTTTTTAGTTTAGGAAACAAAAAAAATCACATGGTACTAAATCTGGACTGTAAGGTGGATAAGGAAGTAAAATAATACGTTCTTGATCTAAATACTTAAATACTTAGTAACAATGGCAGCTCTATGTGAAAAGATGTTGTTATGATGAAGAATGATATTTTTTACAGTTTGTCTTTCTTTTTTTTTTAAAAAATTACTAAAAACTTCAGGTAATATATTTTCAGAATAATATTTAGAATTAACAGTAGAATCTTTTTTTATAACTTTGCAAGCCACTGCTTTGTCTATAGAAAAAAAAATACAAAACATACATTTTTTGCTGTTCTGAGCTGTTCAAATGATTTGTGATCAATTTTCTCTATATTTAATCCATTGTTTGTTATCTTCTTTTCTTGATATAGTAAAAAAATGAATCTAGTTTCATCACCAGTAATGATATTATTATAACTTTTTTACAAAATTTTTAAAAGTTTTTGGAAAAGTTCAACACGTTTTTTTTTGTTTTGATCAGAGAAATGATGTAGTATCCATTTTGCATACACTTTATACATATTTAATTCATTAGTAAGTATACAATCAGTTTAAGCTTGAGAAATATCAATAAGATTAGTTAATTCTTTGATATTAAGATGGAAGTTTTCAGTTACCAATTCTTTAATTTTGGCAATTGTTTGGAAAGTGGTTGCTTCGCGGGATGTCCGGAATGAAGTTTGTCTTCAATGGATTCATTTCTATTATTGAATGTCAAAATCCAATGTTCAACTGTGCATTTTGATAGTATACAGCTTTCTTCAGCAACACCTAACTTAGCATGAATCTGGGTTGCATTTACATTATTCTTTCAGCAAACATACAGTGTGTTGCAAAACTTTTTAAAATTTTTTATTTATTTATTACTCAAAAACTATTGCATAAAAATTAATAAAAAATATATCAAAATGAAGCTTAAAATTTAAAGATTTTATTGATATATAGTTAATAATTAATTCTTTCACTATTATTTTCAATTATTAATTCACATCTCTCTTTTATTAAATCTATAAAATTAATTATAATTCTATTTGGAATTTTTTCCCATTCTTCTATAATAAATTGTTCTAATTCTAAAAAATTTTGAGACAATCTCATTTCTACATTTTTTTTAACAATAAACCAAAGGTTTTCAATAGGATTTAAATCTGGACTATTAGAAGGTCAATCTATAATTTCGGAAAAATTTTCATTTAAAAATTTTTTAGTAATTTTACTAGTATACTTGGGATTATTATCCTGTTGAAAGCACCAATTGTTTCCAAGCAATCCTTCAATTTCTTGTTTATGTTTTTGCAAAATATTAA
>CAJVPV010000835.1:0-18646 GCA_910591835.1 Acaulospora morrowiae | reverse complement strand
CTCTCCAGAGCGAAGTACAGTTGTTGTATTTGAGGATCTATGCGCCGAACCGAAAAAAGTGCAAGAACGAATTATTCCTTACTTCATTAGTGGCCGGCATCAAAATATCTCACCCATATATGTAAGCCAGAAATATACACAAACTCCTAAAATTATTCGCGAAAATATCTCACATTTATGCCTATTTCGAGGAGCAGGAGGCCGAGACGACATCTATAGAATCGTGCGACAATATACAGATGATTTGCGGAATCGGGAATTTGTGATTTTTGATTTTACTAAGGCAGTAGACGATCCTCTAGCAGTTAGACTGGGTTGGGACACCCCATTAAAATTAGATGAATAAAGCGTGATATCAGATATAAAAACCGCTTCGAGTTTTCTAATACTTATATAAAAATAAACATGGCCGACCCTCTCATTATTCCAGAGTTGCTCGAAAACATATTCAGTGTCTTAGCCAAGGATAAAGTGCTCTATCCTGCTTTATTTGTCAATCGCCTTTGGTATTACTGCAGTGCACCAATTCTATGGAGACATATTGAGTTTTCCATAGAAGGTTATCGGCGGAACCGATGTAATAAAAATATATTTGGACCTCTTTATTGGCAATTAAGAAAGTTTAAAAGAGTTATATGCGAAAAGACAAAACCTCTCTATTGCTCAAAGATGGTGTATCTCAAAATGGCGGGTTTAAAAATCTCGGATGCATTACTTAGTGAAATTTTGTGCTCATGCCCGAATATAAACTTTCTTATTCTTGATCGAAGTTATGGTTTTAGTAATATACCAATTATGGAAATTGCAAAATATTGTCCGAAGCTACTACATCTGAGTCTTGATGCGTGTACAGCTATTACTGATAGATGCGTTAGTGAAATAACACAATCTTGTCCAAATTTAAAATACATAAGTCTCGCTTCTTTGTATAGAGATAGTAACATTTCCAGTGCATCTGTGATTGAAATAGCACGATCTTGTCCCAATCTAGTATATTTAAACCTCAATGGACAACCTTCTATTAATGATGAATCAATTTGTGCAATTGCACGCTCATGTGTAAATCTTCAACACCTGGATTTGTCGTTCAATGAAATAATTACGGATGAAGCTATATGTGCGATTGCAACTGGCTGTCCAGATATGCGAAATTATTTTCTCGAAGACTGTGAATGGATAACCAATAAATCAATCAAAAAAACCGCACAGTTAAATCGAAACCTGCAAAAGCTTATTCTCACTTCCTGTTACAAAATTACAGATGATGCTGTATGTAATGTAGTCCGTTCATGTTAAAACATTCAGAATCTTAGTTTTCAATATATTCATATCACTGATAAAACGATATATGAAATTGCACATCATTGTTCAAATTTATTAGTTCTCAATGCAAAGAAATGCCCATTTATTTCTGATGAATCAATCTACTATCTATTAAGCAAAAAACCAGCACTAGAGCTAATATTGGATTGGGTTCCGTGATCCATATAGGTTAGGATAAAATCGCGTTTATATGGTTAGTTTGATAATCGAATATTTTTCGGTTGTAATTTTATTCTATTAATATTAATACATCCTATCTGCCACTCTATTTTAAGAGCTGATCGAATCCTGCCGATTTGTAGTTAGAGTAGATGTAAAAACAATTAACGTGAAAAAAAATATATAAAGCAGATAAATAGATAAGTTATATGTTGTTATAGCGGAGATAGTGTCTCTGACACATATTAATGTAGGTAATAAATCATTTTATTGATATTAAGAATCTATACGTTGTTAATTTGATGCATTTCTGCTCTAATATTCAATCGAATAAATAGATTTGATAGGTATTAATATACTGTGTATTACACTTCTAATTGTTGGAGACGCTTACTAAATATATCTCGTAATTGGTTTTTCTTTCTACATATCCAATCGTATGGAATATAATATTCTTCATATTCTCTTACATAAATATCCGAAGGAATTCTCAAATTACATTGTTTATAAAATTCTATCCATTTAGTACGCCATTGATTAAATTGTTCTCGAGTCTGAGAATTTTTCACTTTACGTCTCGTTAAACCTAGAAATTTCTTATCATCTGGAATATTATCATTTGGTAAACTTAACCAAGCAAGACGTGCATTTGATGGTACTCTTTCTTTGAATCGGCGATAAGCAGTTTGTATAATTCTCGCGTATCCATCTCGAGATTTAGGTTTATCACACTCGTGATCCCAATGTTTCTGCATCAAATCGTCTGGCTTAATAATTTCGACATAGCTTTTTCTAGTGAAATGGAGTGATTTCTTTGGTTGTATGTCATCAATTTTTATGAGTTTCCAGCAAATAGCCATACGACTTTTATGGATTCTTGGCCTATAATAATTGAAATTGATAAATTTACCTTTACCAAACGATGCGAATAAACATAGCCGGTGATATACACTAAATTTCCCAGCATTTAATAGATTCTGTAAAGGTACTCTGACCCGTATTGCCCATTGAACAGGTGTTTCGTTCTGTTTTATGGTAGATAAGGTATCAAATAATCTCTCATTATCGAAAATTTGATTGAGTTTATTAGCATAAGATCCACCATAATGTGATATATATGACACAGCATACTTCATATCAAAACCAGGACGATTAATATATGGTTTAGGAAGTGTTTTATCTTTTTTTATCAATAATAGTAGCGATATCAAAACCAGACATATTTATCGATTATATCGTATTTAGGATATTTAGACCTATTTGATTTAATAACTATATACTCTAGAATATATAATTCAAATTTTGTGTGATTAGATTCTCGAACCATCTTTCAAGAGATAATCGTCATATTTTGCGGGTGATAAAAATGGGAGTGATTCATATGAATCTAAAGATTGCCCCTTTGGGCTTGAGTTGTAGCAGAATTATAGATTGAAGGGTCATAATTCGGAGAATCGCCTAGGCACGTAAGTGCCATTGTTCCACAATACGGCCTGCTTTGCAATAGTTTAGAGTTGATTCTAAAGAATTTATTTGGATATAATCGCTCGTGTACTGCGGATATAATATGATCTATTTTTGACACGTGAATCTATTTCGGGTGTGTGGATAAATCTATATTTGGGATAATCATTGCATAATCTATTAATACACTATGCCTGATAAATAATGCGTAACGATTATCCGAAAAAATTGATTATGCTAGTGAATATCGAGTTGAGTTGGTCAATGGCATTAATATTTGAAATCAATAGTCTATGCTTTCACTGTTACTATTTGGATCGAATTTTGATATTTATTTATATAACAATAGAGACGATAAGTTTTTTCGCCACAATATTCGCCACTACCCCAAATACCCTCTATATATTTTCTTTTTTATGGTTTTTATTACATAAAGGGCAGGATATTGATCTATTAAAATCAAAATAATTACTATATTTAAAACTATGATTTAGAGTTAAATAAGGAAATCGCTCTAATACCATTTTAATAATGTGTTGTTGTCTTTCTTCCGGGTCTTTAGGTAGAACAGAAATTGGGAATTGTCGTTTAGATGGTGTATATTGAATATTTACCTGCGGTACAAATAAAGTCTTTTCCTCAAAAGAATTGAGCATGGATCTTTTCCCATTCTTCCATAAGATCATCGAGCCATGCAGTACTCAAACCACTTTTTAGTATACCTTGACGTAATAACTCTTCACCGACCAGCCTCTCCCGATCTGTTGAAAATTTGCGATATTTTCTAGGGTCTTCTTTTCTTTCTATTCCACCGTGATAGAAACGTATATCTCTTTCCAAATCCCCACGAAAACATCCCATAGCCCACCTATTTTTCTCAGCCTCTGTAATGATTGAAAATTCTTTGGGATTTATTCCATGTTCGATGGCATACTGATAAAGGCGATTTTTGTTTGAATCAGTCTTGGAAATTGAGGAGGTGCAAATTTTGTTTGGTGCCAAACTGTCCTGTAGAGGCAAAGCCTTATTGCTCTGCAATAAGATATAATTATCAATCTTTTCAATTTGCGAAGATTCAGAGGATTGGAAATTTACCCAAGGATCGAGTCCAGTTTTATTCTTATATCGTTTATACAACCTAGAACGAATTCCATCTAAAATGCTTGGCAATTCCGTTAATTTAGCTTCCCACTCCAAATATTCGGGGGTTAATGTTTTATGACTCGTAGAGTCGCCCCTAAAGGGCCTGGTTTCGGCCTGTGTATTCATGTTCTCGTTTTACATAATATCTCATATCTTTAAATTAGTAATAACCAACAAAAAATAAATATCCCCAGAGAGAGACATTTTTCCTCTCTAGTTCGGAAAAAGATAAATGATGCATTAAGAAAAATGCCGTTTGATATCATCCCTCATATATTCTCACCATCTATTTTTCTGGCTTCGAGCCTTTTTTCTCATACATTCGAAAAAAGATATATAATTATCCTGTATACAGTATATAACAACATTAATGAGTATATTTATCCCGACAATGAATGTAATGAATTGGCGGGGCGAGAAGGCGGGATAAAGATTATGCCATTATCTCAATTTCAATTCCATGATGTTCACATTTAATATAATAGGATCCAATTTCATATCTACCTTCTATACCATTATCATTATCATGATCTAACTTGCATAGCGGGCATAAAGATTCGTCGGTAATTCCATAATAATCATCATTCCCATCACTACCTTCTCGACATAAAGTAGGATATTGTTTTAATGTTTTATTACGGAAATAAGTATGATCACGAGTTGGATTGCATGATGCATTTACAACAGTTATCTTAGTTTCTGGTAAAGATTCAACTTCTTTATCTTCTGAATTGCCAGAGGCAGTCACAGAATGACTAGAGATATGGGATGATAGGATAGGAGGAGTGGATGTAACACTTACATCAGTTCTGGCAAAGTTTTGTTTAGTCACGTGTGCGTTCCAATTTGTCACGCCTGGCAACTCATATCAGTTGTCTTGGGAAAATCATTTATAATATTTTGAATTTGAATATCCTTTAAACTTGAAATAGCGCTTGCGCTGTAAGTTATTTGACCAATTTTATCAATTCCTATTCCTTCATATAATATACAGTATATACTTTTTTTGCTCTGGAAGTTATTTTACGCAAGTTTACATCGGTGATATCAGGAAGGAGTGATTTTATTTCATTATACACTATCGTTCTTGCCGATTGGTCATCAATATGTGCTTTAGCACTAGCTCCGCTATTATTTGCAGTCTTAACATCACTGACTCGATTCTCATATGCTTTATAATAACAATACCAGCACAAACTTTCCTTTTGCCGAATCTTCATTGCTACCCTAAATAGATCAACTATATTTTGTGACGTAACGCCACTAGATCCTGATAAAATCGCTTCTAAAGAGAATTCAGGAATCTGAATATCAAATACTTTACTAATCTTGTGGTTATTATCTTTGATGCAAATAGATAGCTCGAGTCTTAAACCTCATTCTACCTTTTGATTATAAGGAATTTTTGTGGAGCAAAGCATTTCGTGCCTCTGATTAGGCGATACATTAGTAGGCGATTTGGACTCAGAATCACATGATGAATTATTATCCGAAGATAACTCAGAACTATTAGAGATAGATTGTGATATTATAGATGATTCCAGATTTTGATTTTCGTAGGATGGTTCCGATAAAGTACTATCCAAAGATGAATTTTGATCTCGAAGTTTTTTTTCCCTAATTCTCTCCATTATCTCTTTACTAACATGTTCTTTATGTATGTTTTATTTCTACAAAATCAAGGGTCTCGTCCGTATCGTCATCGATAATATTTTGTGACAAAGAGGTTGTAGATGATTCAGTTTTTTGGACCTGGGTTGAGCTATGTTCTATTCCGGTTATAGGGTCGGGAGTAATAGCTTCCTCCTTATCGGGTTGACTCTTATTAAGTGGCGAAATTTCTTTTGTGGGAATATCATTAGAATTTGAAGTTTTTATCAGATATATATGATGCCGAAACATCCCCAGTATGTAAGTCTATTTGTTCGGGGGTAATGCTAGAATTTTTTATTTCAGTAGAAACACTTACTATCTTTTTCTTGGAAATTGACAATTGCTCCGGAAAATCGGTGATTATTTTCTTTGATTTTATTTCCTCGAAATCACAGCTTAATTTTGCTACTTTGATTTTAAGCTCAGAATTCTCAGCTGAGAGATAGGTGATATCTTTTTTATTTTTTTATAGTTCCATCTTAAGGTTAATGTTCTCGGCTTCGCGTTTAGCATTTTCTTCAATAATTTGTTTTAGCTTCCATTCTCAGCCTCAAGATTAATAACCCGTTGTTTCAATAAATCAAACTCAGATTGCATTTTAGTAACTTTTTATATAAAGCAGATTTATTTAATTCTTAATTAGAATTTCCGTTCCAATTTGTCACGCCGATCACTTTTGTCAAGAAAAATAGTCATGACCGAAACGCGATCGTGATCTATATATTTACAGTAGAGCTCGGACGATGACCCCAAATAAAATCATATTACCTTCATTATCACGCGTAAAAAATTCAATGTTTATTAATTGTAGTCAGACATGGCCCGCAATTATCACATCATTTACTTCTCTATTTTAACTCTCTTGCTGACCCTTAATACCTTTTTTGCACATGCACTATATTCCTCCAATTTTCCCTTTTGTTAACTGGTTTCAAACATACCGAGGAATTCGTTTCGAATTAGCAGGAAATCCAATGCAATTGGATCCGGGAGAAGTTGTCGATGAATTGTGATTCTAGGAAATGCATCATGGTACAAACAGTCCAAAGAAATGTTGATGACACATTGACCTGGTATAATATTTGTCGGGTTCCCATATTTGTCTTGGATACCAAATTCAAACTAAAAAATCAAACATCATGTTAGAAGTTTGACACATTGATTAAAAAATAATTATTGCTTGTTTATAATATTACATAAGTCCGAGGTTGGATATCTGCCGTTCTTCTGGGTCTGTCTCTGACACAAAAATGCCATGCCTGGTGCGGGTTAAATTCTTTAAAATGACAAACAAACAATGAAATATCATGTGCACTTAAGGAATATAACTTACTTGCATCCATAAAGGAAGTTGACCTCGAGGTACTTCATCAATCTTAATAACAATTGCGTCATGAACATGACTAAGGTTACCTAGCCAGTAATTTTTCACTTTTTCCATGACATGGTTTTCACTCTCAGAATACGCCACTTTGACGACAAGATTTGGCCAAGGCTTATCCTGAAATTGTGAAATTATGAAATCTTAGCTCTGAAAAGTTCAGAGCCAATAAAATAAGGTACCTCTCCATCACTCCTGTTTGGTGGTTACACTCATGATTTTGAAGGTCGAAAACATGCATCCCCTTCTTTCCCAGAATTGTCGGCACGAGTTCCTTAAGAAAAACAAAGATTTGCTTGATATAAACATAAAGTTGACAGTTAATTAATTGACACTTACGAACTGTGCTGAGATCTTTGATACTGGCATCAGTAAAGTCAACAGGACTCCAACACTGATTAAGAAGCTTAGAAATCACCCAAATACAAGTTTCATGTAGCTTCGATGGAAGTTCATAAATGATGACTTTATAGTCGATCCATTCCCAACAGTCATGAATATTAAACTCCTCCGAATGCCTTTCATATTCCTTCAAGATAACACCAACAGCAAATGTGTACTGAAGTCTTGATACAAATAACAAAAATTAGTTTATATATCACTAGATAATAAAAATAGTAAGTCAACTCAAAACAAGTTAGGAAAGAAACTCACGTTGCTTCTTCCTATTTTGCTTTTGAATTGAAGTCACCCTTTTCCCACCATAAGGTTCGATAATAATGGTACTTTGGCATTCTTTTTGAAATAACATCAATTGTCTCACTAAAGAATAGCTCTGGAAATTAATTAAAAGATTAGAGAAATACTAGTTACACGTACAGTAGATTGTCAAAAGTTTATGGACACTTTTTAAAATTCAATAAAAAAATTTTTTATATGATAAAATATTTACATATTAATTATATTTCTAATTTTACTTAAATAATCAATATTTGTTGATCCTTTCCCAGCTACAATATAAGCCGTAATGTGACATGGTATACTTTTGATTAATCATTGACAATCTTTTAGACTTATTTCATTCCAACACCTTTTAACATATTGCTCAAGTTCTATTAAGTTTTGAGATTTAGGTATAACTTTTTTAAAATGATGTTTAATCATATGCCAGAGATTTTCAATAGGGTTAAGATTTGGGCTTTGCAAAGGCCAGTTCATAACCCTAACATTTTTTTCAATAAGAAACTTTTTTGTGATTTTTGTAGTGTATGGTCTTGCATTGTTATATTAAAACCAAGGCCGACCTATACCAATCCAATTCATTGTGGAAAAATTACGAAGAGTTGGTAAAAAATTTTTCTCAAAAGTTTTGACATAGGATTTTTCTAAAAAAACAGTAAAAAAAAAATTCGTTTGTTTTTGTTTTTTTTTTTATTTTTATTTTATTTTATTTTTTTTTTTTATTTTATTTTTTTTTTTATTTTTTTTTACTTGTAACTAATGTGTGAAATGAAATGAGAGGGCCAGTGCAGAACCACAAAAAACATTCCCAATACATACAACTTGGGTTATGGCTAACCATAGTAGAAAAACAGTCGATGTTTTACTTCTTATATGATTTATGCCATATACGGCTTTTACTTTCTTGTTGAAACTAAGAAAATATCAATTTGTTGCTTCAGATTATCTTTTTGAAGTCATGTATAGACCAATCTTTATACTCAAGACATCAGATAAGTCTTTTTTTGATATTCTTTTCAAAGACAAGTGGTTTAGGATAGGCAATGTGAGATTTTAACTTTTTATGATGTAAAGTTTAACAAATTGTCCTTTTGGATACTTTAATTTTTGTTTTTGATATAAAAAGGTTTGTTAATTCTACATTGCATAAAAACTGATTTTTTTATTAGTGACAAGTTTTTTAAGAGTAATACAGGCGTGATCGTCGAGAAGTCGTGATTATCCAGTTTGGGGTCATGGTTCCATAGATCCAGTTTTAATAAACTTGTTTATAATGTTATCCACAATGGATTTTTTATATCTGATATGAGTTGCAATAGTGTGATATGAATCTTTTCTTTGAAAATCATAAATTATAACCAATTTTTGTTTGAATGTTAGTTCTTTTCTCACACCCATATTAATGATTACATGAAATTTGGAGAGAAAAATATAAGATAAATAAAAAAAATTTTTTTTAATTGACAATATTAAATAAATATATCATTACATTTTTATAAAAAATTAATTATAATTATCAAAATAAATATTGTACAATTAAAAAAATAAAAGTGTCCATAAACTTTTGGCAATCCACTGTATTTACTCACACAGTGGTACGAGTGCTGGCGCTTGCTCTGCTAATATTGCTAGAAGTTCGAACAGGGAAATTTCCATCTGGGTTTGTATATGTTGCCATTTTAGTTTGAGGAAGATAGTTGCAAGCGAAAGGAGATACCTGCTGAGTATTTATAAAAGAAATTTTTCCCACGAGGCAAAGCAACAATAACGATTATTAATTGATCGGATTGTTAAAAAATCACGAGCCCAATTATTGATGTCGCGAACTTCGTAGCCCATTAGGCTTATATTGCGGTCGAGAGCGTTGATTTTTTGTAACAATTCGGTATTAGCGCTTGAGTTTCGCCGTGATTTTTTGATGGCAGACAATTCCGCAGTTATACGGCTCCACTCTTCGAGTATTTATGTATAGTACTAGTGATTGGACTAGCATGAACGCGACGAGCACGAAAAAATATGAAGTATTTGAGAACATTTTTGTGTATTATGTTTTGAGTAATTTCTCGGTTTGATCTTGCAGAACAAAGAATATATAATTCTTGTAATACAATTTGCATGCGTTTTACGTTGTATTGTAAATTGTTCTAAGGATGAACCTGCGATTTTGACGCACGACATAGCGCGTTTTTATAGGCTTCAGCTCCAGACTACAGAATATGACATGTAACATTAGCGAACGCGAAATTTGTCGCTCATGTGTCGATCACAATAACCAGCGAAAATTAATCAATTATGATTCGACACAAGCCAACACATCTGTGCTAAAATCCTAAGTAACTAATTCGTCGCTTCATTATTAATTCGAACGCAAATCAACATTCCAACTACCTCAGCTAATATACAGTATAAATGAATTAGGAATCGAAATCTAGCTTAGCTCGTGATTGACAATTCCGGATCATCTCTAACATGATTCGTTCACAATATTTGTAGATCGTTTCACAGATACTCGGGTTTTCAGTAATCGAAAAACACGTAAAATTTTTATCAGTAATAAATTCTCCTTTATTTAATAAAAATAGTACAGTTATGACTCTTCTATGAGCCTGCTGTATACATGTGGATCTATCCGCTATTTTTTGAGAATTTTTTAATTCTAGCCCTTTTACTGGCAGGAGAGTTATCGACCGTTATCCTATCTTTTAATAGCCCACCTAACACCCGTTTTACCCCTTTTTTGATTGATTCGATATCTTCTTTCAATGCCGTTTTGAAGAGACTTATCTGGTATTCGCTTTTACTCGTACAATAGAGCTCATCGGAAAAACGATGAAATGCCATTCCGTAGCTAAAAATAAAATTGTAAATCGGTTGTAGCATAGTCAAAATTTCTATTGCAGGAATTATAAGATATAAATACCTGTAGATACTACCCCATAGAGATAATCATAATCATAATCTTGAAATGCTTGATTCGCCGTGCGTTTTTTCTTATTTATATGGTACGCACTCTCTAGTTGCATGATATTCTGGAGGTAATCAATTTCGACGTTACGGGGTTTCCCTTCAGCTATACACATAAGATCTTCGTTTCCTTTTATTGCATAATCGACACGACCAGATGTCTCTTCACCGGAAACTGCTTTTTGATATGCTAGGTAGATTTTTTCTTCATTGGTAAGTCTTCGAACGATAGCCAGAGATGCGTTTAATATCGACGTAATAAATACACAACGCGTGGCTTCGTTAGCATTAGTCTGCATTGTTTCCAGATTCGAAAGTCTTAGCGTAATTTCATTCATACACTGCTCAAGTGCTTTGTCGTTGCGTTGTCATCGATTTCCTCGAAAATTATAACAGAAAAAAAGTTAGAATATAACTTATGTTTGATCGTTCCCCAAGGGAACGGTTTTTGCCAAGAAATTTGCGAGACGGCTCATCCCGGAAAATGAAATGCCAAGAAAAAATACCACATACCCGGATTGAATTGCTTGATATTCGTTATATCCTCCCCATTGACTTTATATTTGCGGAGCACGTCTTTTAATTCATCCAGCGTTTTGTATGACGAGAAACTTCGTATCTTTTGTTCGGTAATCTCTTCAATAAAATCTACAAGAACGGTTACAGTCCCACCCTTCAAGCCATAACTGAGAAATTTTTCTTCTGTAGTCTTGAGGAATGCACGACCGGTGATCTCTTCCTCCGCAAATAGTCGATAAGTTCCTCCGTCTTATATTTTTTAACAACGTCCGCCATCGTAAGAGTTGACCTTTCTTCCGTCAAAGTAGAGGATGTGGAAATTGGTGAGGAAGATGTTGAATCGTGAGAAGACATGGTATTGTTTTATATCTAAAAAATTCGTAAAATCTGGTATATGCACTACGTTGTAAAGAGTCAGATAATGAAGGAAGAAAGTGAGAAAAATTTTTGTCTGTTTTTGGGAAGATCGGTGCCTTTATATAATCGACTGATTTATGTGAGTCGCAAAGTCGGCTAACCCATGAGATTGCGGAGATTTCGACTTCCCCAAGACATAAGTCCTTTGATATACACAGTAATAGAGATTGTCGGTCCGCTCCTCCTTACTGCCTTTTCGAGATCCGTTTACGCTGGTTTTTATCGTGAAGCGCAAAAATATAGGGATTATCTATGTTACACGGTTACTTCAACTTCTATGCTGATCTCTGATTCGTCGATTAATATGATCCGTAATATTTTCCTTACCTCACCTCATATGTTCATACTATAGTCATTATGCGTCTGCCAACGGCGAGAAAACACGAATTAGATTCAAAAGAACTATAAGAGGAATGGACTTATCATTCTTTATTAATAGTTATATCAAAAATCATACGTTTTAGGAATTCAGAATTCCCAGATCGCCAAGATCTTTATCTTTTTTACTTCGCAGAGAGATCGTCAAAATTAGGGGTATTTTACCGGATGCAATCACAGACAAAACCTGACTCATGCTAAACAGTTAACCGAAAAAATAACGAAAAAATACTTGGTTTTTGGAATAGACTGAAGAAATGAGACGGTATAAAATACTTCGTTCTTTTCTCCTGTAAGGTATCAATAACGTCTTCTACAGCTAATTCCAAGTAATATACCACTATTTAATGTATCGCCTCTTAATTAAGATTTTAAAACACATTTGTACTTACCACTATTCCATATTTAGAAACGAAAAATGAATAGTTTTAACGACACCTCCGTTTCTAAGACCAACGAAAGTAGTATTTCCAAGACCAGTGTAACTAGTGTTGTTAAGATCAACCATCCTAACGACCCAAACTCATCTAAATCAGGAAGTGTGGAAACTATTCAAACTCGTAAGTAAGCTTCATACCGTATAATTATGTCTATGGTGTAAGCCTCCAGCTGGAGTGATATTTGTTGAGATTAAGTCCTTTATTTCATTAAAAACAGGCAAGGGCGAAGTAAGACAAGGTGATGCACGAGTATCTCGTACCGAAATCGTGAGAACAGTATCTAATATTAATTCATCGGTGGATAATAATAGTTTATTAAAATTATTAGACAAAAAATAAGTATGAAGAGCATAGAGTCTCTACTCATAACTTTTTTATTCGCATAGTGCGACTGGCAATTTTTTCATGTGTCTTTGACACTGGGCTCTGCCCATTAATAAAGAAGGGGACAGTGGACTCACAATTTTCCGGTTTAACGATCACTTCGTTCTAATTGGCTTATTTCTACGGTGTTTTTGGATAGGAGATAGCCTTTTTCTTTTTAATATGGATGCATTTCGGGTTTTTTTGGATCGAGATCATCTGCCTCGAGCAGTCTATTTAATAAATTAATTCGTTCTGAGTCAGTCAATTCTGATGATACTCTAATTGCAGAAATAAGATCTGTAGTTAATGTATTGGGGAAAACTATTCTATTAGGTCTACCGGTAAAAATAACGCTTCGAGATACCCTTAATGGATCTGGAATAAGTGGAGGTAGATCAGAATCCGAGAATTCATCATCAGAATAATCTGGAATAAGTGGAGGTAGATCAAAACCGAGAATTCATCATCGGAATAATCAGGAATAAGTGGAGGTACACTCCCCTGCCAAAAATCACCGGACGTTAATTAAATCTGGAAATAATCGACAAATGGTAAACAAAAATTTTTTTTTACTACCGTCATAATCTGATATTTATTTAATTAAAAATTTTTTTATTTAGAAACTATAACACTTATTTTATCTATCTATATACTTAATATTTCGTAGGGTTGCCATTTGAAGTTTTAATAGCCTCAACATGATGAGGCATGCTTTCTACTAAATTATGGTAAGTTGATTCATTCATTTGAAACCACTCTTCTGATAAAAACTTAAATAACTCTTCTTTGTTAGATGGTAATAGATTATGCCTATGGACTTTACATTCTAACTTGTCCCATATATGTTCAATGGGATTGAGATCAGGATTTTGAGAGGGTCATGGAATAGAAGTAATATTTTTTTCTTTTTTTCATTTTTTTACAATGTTTGCTTGATGTATTGGGCAATTATTGTTCTGAAACATATAACTTTTTTGTCCAGAAAGGTCTTCTAAAAATGGCAATAAATTATTATTAAGGATTTTGATATAACTTTTTGCAGTTTGATGTTCATTAATTTTTACTAATGAACCTAAGCCACCCACAGTAAAACAATTTCAAACCATAACCTCCTGTCTACCCAATTTAAAAGTTGGTACAAGGCAATCTACATTATATTTCTCTTTTGGTAATTATCAAACATAGTTATAACTATCATCTCCAAATACTTCAAAGTATGATTTGTCACTTCAAATAATAGAATTCCATTCAATAGTTCAGTTTAATCATTTGATCTTTCAATTTTTACATAATATTTTGTTTTTTTCTAAAACAAATGGTTTTCATTTGTCAATCCAAGCATAATAGCCTATTTCATGTAACTTTCGTTGCAATGTATATATACTAACTTCAATTGATATTAATTGTATAAATTTATTGCATAAAACATTTAAAGTAATTTTTTTATATTGTTTGATAATTTGTAATAGATGATGGATATCATGATCAATTAGTTTAGCCGGTCTTCCTTTTCAAGCAGGAGATTTTACTTCACCAGTTTTCTTGTAATAATTAATTATATCAATGAACCATCAATTTGGATATATTAAATTCTTTTATAATAGTGAAAGGTAAAAAACAATACTTCCAATTACCAATTATTTGATGATGTTCGTTTTCTAACAACTCTTTATGTTTTTGTGCCATTGCGAAAAAATTTCAAGCACAAGTATAAAAAAATATATATTTATCAAAAGTTCAGCTTTTGTTTATTCCAACAATATAAATTTTATACAATATATTATTTAATAATAGCACAAAAAAAAACTTTTAATAATTTCTTTTGTTTGCTAATCATATCAAAATTTAATTGACATCTGATGATTTTTGACAAGGAATTGTAGATCAGAAACTGAGAATTCATCATCAGAATAATCAGGATGTTCAATTTTAATTTTAAGATTGAGTTTTTTCATCATTTCTTTGCTAATTCCTTTACATCCTTTCAAATTAAGATATTTCAAATTAGTATAGTTATGGGTTATTTCCTTAACAGCTTTATTATTAATCGAGCAATCACTAAGCTCAAAACATCTAAGTTTTGGACATGAATGTATTATTTCAATAATACAATAATTAGTAAGATATATACATGAATTAAGACTCAAATGTAATAGCTTTGAGCAATATCTTGCAATTTCTATAATTGATATGTTAATAAAACCATTACTTCAGTCAAGAATAAGAATGCGTATATCTGGACATGAGTAAAAATTGTACTAATTAATACATCTTTGATTTTTAAACCTTTCAATCTGAGATATACCATTTTTGAACAATAAAGAGGTTTTGTCTTTCCACACATAACTCTTTTAAATTTCATCAATCACCAATAAAGAGGTCCAAATGTATTTTTTTCACATTGATCCTACTGATAATCTTCTATAAAAAACTCAATGTGACACCATAGAATAAAAGTACTGCAATAATACCAAAGATAGTTAATAAGCAAAGCAGGATAGAGAAATCGATCAATTTTTAAAAAATATAAGATCTGTTTTAATAATTCTGGCAAATCAAAAATATTTAGATCTTTTGGATCTTTGCTTCGCAATAGTTATATCATTCTTAAATTATATATTATATATTAATCGAAAAAAAACAGCTAATGTTTAAATAATTAATTTAGGTGTATTTTTTTATTGCGTATTTATAAAATAACTTAATTATTACAATGACTGAAATTGATAATCTTGAGACAATACAAAGTGTCTATAAAAAATTGAAGAAATGTTAAAGTAACAAAGTATAATAGATTCAGATCAAGAATATCCAATTACTACTTATAAAATTGTGAAAAAATTAGATTTCAAAAATAATAAAGTAGTATTTGATATTGTTAAAAAAATTATGGATAAAAAAAATCTGAATCTCTTTTCACCAATTATTAAAGATAGTGAAACCTGAGATTTGTCAAGAACTTATAAATGTGATAACAAACCCTAATATTTCTTAAAGAAATCATATATCATATAAGACTAAAAAAAAGATAATTTTTAATGATACTGCAACTTCATCCTCATCTTTATTTAGGTTTGACTCTGAATTATCTAATGATGAAGATTTTGCTATAAATATAATAAAAGCAAAGAAGTATAGTTAGTCTTTATTATAGATCCGGAATAGTCTTGCTTGCTCTGGAAATTGATTTTTTTTGTGATAATTTACTACAATATAATTCTGTACTGGAGAAATATGGTTGTTAGGGTTGTGACGTAGACATTTTCCTGCAATGGTATAAGCATAGGCCATATTCTTAGCCTTATGTATTATTACACCATAAACAGTACTCATTTTTTATAAATATTTGGGAATTAAATTATAATCTTTTAAGAATCTATTGAACTATTTAACTTCTGGCTTACCTGAATCACCCATTTGTCCAGATAATATAGTATGCTGATTCTTTTCCATAGATCTAAATTTTCTGGGAATATCTGGCTGATCTCGATTCTTTATATAATCTGTTACTCCAGCATCTGTAATGCATAAGGTTATAAGTTCAGTAAGGTAAATACAAAGCATTATTATAATATTTATGAGAGCTTATAAATCAGGCAAAGTTTTTAAATCTAGTGATAGAAGTCACCTGTGGCTGGACCGGCCTGGCTGATATGGTCAGCTTGGCTGGCTGATATGGTTTATGACTGACCCAGGCTGATGAAAAAATTTACTATATAAGGCAGTCGGCTAAGCTGATAAAAATTTACTAAGTAAGGTATACATAGTATAGCGGGCTTTATTATGATTGATCAATTTTTGTAAATCATCTCGTCATAATAAAATAATGATTTTCGGTCTTTATGCATCTTGAGTTTTTTTTTTTCCTACTCCTCCTTCTTTTTTATTATTATTATTTTTCTTTCAGACTCAAACTGATTCCTCAGACGAAGGCAACAAAATGACAGTTTGATCAAAAAAGAAGTAGGATTTTTTTGTAATTCGATGTTTTAGTTAAACAATGGAACATTTACAAATTTTACTGAAGAAAATCTGAATCGATCAGGTGACATGACAAAGTTGCTGAAGACGTAGAGGAGGATTTTCTGAGGACACCAGGCGGCGAGACGATATGAACTTTACAAAAAAGAGTGGAGACAATGAAAGTCGATGCACATGGCAACTCATCAAAAAAGCGTGCGGCGACCGAATTGTACGTAGACAACGAAGTTGAAACAGGAAAGGAAACCAGCATACCCTGGCCATATTAAAGTTATAATTGACTATTTTCGTGGTAAGCCCCTCTTAAGTTCTCTTCAATATGCTACAGAAACCTCAGCCGTGTAGAATGTAATATACGAGGAAATGATACGAACGGTCAATATAGTCTGATTCGTAATAGATAAACGCACATTTTCATGTCTACAGGCAAGTATCTTGGCAAGTATCTTTAGGGCTTATGACTTATTTAGAGGTAAGCGATCTCTTTCCTCTCTTTTCGTTCTTTATTTCTTTCCTTTTTCATTTCTTTTATTTTTTTATTAAAAGAAATGGCCAATGCTATTCCGCCATTTTCTTTTCTTTGTATGCTGGGTGAGGCGATCTTCTCGCGTACGGCATCCAGCTAGCACAGAGGAACGAGGCTTACAAATTCGATTCCAGTAAGGTGGCTAACGACAGTTCTGAAAATGCAGAGAAATCACATGAGCTGGAAGTAAAACAAAGTCGATAATTCACCTACCGTAGAGTCAGATAGCTTGATGCTGGTATAATTATTTGATCATTTACGATTGAAGTGCCATGGAGATCGTAATCACAAGCAACTTCATCATAACCTTTCAAGTCACAGTAACGAGCTTTTCTTTTTCCCTTCTTAGTGTTAGAGCTAACTTCGTAGATTTATTCTTGTGCAGACATTTTATTATATTTTTTTTTTGCTAGATAATATAAAACAATTTAATGAACTATAAGTATCATAAAAATCACGAAATGATCTACAAAAATAAACCAATCACGATGAAAGCCCGCTATAGTAAGGGGTGGGGAATTTCGCGTACTTTATTAGCAATGGGTGAGGAGTTTTGCGTACTTTATTAGCAATGGGTGGGGAGTTTCGCATACTTTATTAGCAAGGGGTGGGAAATGTAAATGGGAAAATGTAGTTATATATCAGAACCATACCATAATTTAATAGAGTCAATTACTGTACATATACTTGAACTATTAACTAAATACTATGTCAAGCCGACGAAAAAGCAGATTAAGACGTTTTATTGAATATACCCCAAACACAACTAATACTACAACCATTAGACATCGACAAAGTGAATACACATCCACATAATCAATTCCACCCTATGAATCTTTTTCTCCATCGACCTCTCCTAATTATAATGAAGAATATTTAACACCATCTGTCTCGTCACCTCTACACTCACCAAGTTCTCCACCATCCACAAGTCTCCCCTCTACATCTTATTCGGACCACCAACCTCCTGTCCAGCTGCTACAGACAATTAAACATGTGCAACGCAGAAACCATAATAGTAGCTGGGTATGGGATTATGTAGATAAAACCATCATCGATGGTTATAGATACTGTCAAGTATTGGTGGTTAAAAACGGTCAAAGCATTCCATGTGGAAATCGCTTCAAGTCATCCTGCTCTACGACTAACATTGGAAATCATCTAAGCAAAGTACTGTGAAAGGGAAATTGCATGGTCACATGAGTCTATGCAATGGTGATCCCAAAAATGACAAATCTGAGAAAACTGAGA
>CAJVPV010000834.1:0-18652 GCA_910591835.1 Acaulospora morrowiae | reverse complement strand
CTCATGCAACCGAAGGATAAGCAAGACTCCCAAACTTGAATAGACTTCGACCAGAGGTCCCATCCCACTGCACCAGTATAGCAACTAGACTTTTATAGTTGAAGTATAGGAAATATATATGTAAACATGACAATTGATAAAAGTTTCAGTTACTAGTTCAGGGTTTTCTATTAAAGACAATATTAAAATTTTAACAATTGCAAATAGTATTTTAACAATATAGTTTATCTATATTAGTTCAAGATTTTTTATTAAAAATATATAATATATTTTGCTATAATATACTTGCAAGTTGACACAATATTAGTTATTGATTCAAGATTTTTTACTAAAAACAATATCAATGTTGATCAATATTCATAAGAAAATTCTTATAATAAAATTAATTTGCTTATACTAGTTTAAAGTTTTTTACTGAAAATATATTTTATACATGTATTCATATTTAATTCAGATATTTTTCAAAAACCATATTATATTTGTATTATTAAGTAACAATTAGTAAGTAATTGGAAATCATATTTAATTCAAAATCATATTGTTGATTAAAGTTTCTTTTATAGTAATAAGAAAACATGTATAGTATACTGTATAACAATTTTCAATACAATATATGGGTCCTGATCTATCAAAAAGGTGGTTATCATTTTGGTTACACAAAAATTTTTTGTGTAAACATATTTTCTGTAGAAAAAATTGCTAAAAATATGCTTATGCAAAAAATTTTTATGTAACCAAAATAATAACCACCTTTTTGATAGATCAGGACCCATATAAGTAGCTAGTTGATTTTATTTTTCACTTTTATTTATCCTTTGTAACAAGAGATTAATAATTTTTAATAACTTTATAACTTTTGAAAACTTGTTTTATATATTTATATTTTTTATAAATATAAATAATTTTGTAATAAATGTTGACAGTATTTTTATATATAATTATTAGTTACTTACAAATAAATATATTGACAAAAATTTTTTAAATAATAATAGTTGTATATTAAAAAATTTAAACTAAATAAAAAAACAAATATATAAAATTAATAAATATTGTAAGTATTATTATAGCTAGATATATTGATTATATATTATATATATTTATATTTTGTTAACAGTAAAGTAACAAGTAATAAATAAAAATAAATAAAAATATTAATATATAGCTTAATTATATTTCTTGATTTTTGTCAATTATATACTTAATTTATATTTACATACTGTATGTATTATAGATCTATAATACTATTAGTTTTTAATAGAACTTTTAATAATATCGTTTTAATACCACTTCAATACCAGTTTAATACTTAAATTTACTATCAGTTACACAAGTTTTCACATCCAAAATTTTATCATATGATCTTTGTTAATTACACAAATAACTCAATTGCATTTCAAAAACTTTCATAAAATCTCAAGTCAAAAATGATTAAATTGTTTAAGACAAAACTGTTGAGAGTACTTCTGCGAACAAAATGATATATAGAATACATAAAACTAATGCCTCCTTATCAAATATATTGCCTTTGAAAACAACAAACATTTTTGTCTTTTTTAATTAGATTATTCTTCAGTTTACAAATTTTTGCCATAATAAATAGTTTACCGATTGTGCCGAAGCAAGGGCTTTTGATGAACTACATCCTTGAAAAGATCTTACATTATAAATATTATGGGAAAAAACAAAAAAAAGAAAAGAAGATTTTATTTATAGTACGTAGGTAAATCACTTGTCCAAATCTTTTAAGATCGCAGTATTAACAATCGAATAATATTATAGCGGCTCTACCTGCTTCTTTATCTTTTTATATCTATATCGGTTATACCATCTATCTCGAACCTGTTTTGGTGTCCAATAATCAGTATATTGTGATAAGTCTTCAACTAGTCTGTTAATAACTTTCTTGAATAATGTAGAGGATTCTTCATATACTTCAAGCTGTTTTAAGATCTGTTCTTTGACAACCATTGGCTTATGTGATTTGCGTTTCGTTGAGGTTTCGTACAATAGCATTAACTGTAAGTCTTTATTAGTTTCGTTAACTTCCGCATTATATAATTCTGGAGCCCGCACAGAATAGTTGTCTACTTTTTCTGTAATGTGATTTGCTTCTGTTCTTGCTCATTTTCCATTTTTTATAATACTCATAGGTATCAAGTCCTGTCTACCTCTTCTGACTTTCACTTGCATGGCAGTTTTATGAACATCTTGTTCAACAATGGCATCCATTCTTTCGATTCCTAGCTTGTAACAAGTATAAATCCACTGATAACCATTATCTGTTAATTGTATAGTTTCCGCAAATAAGGTTTGTAATTTTGGTTGTGGATTATTGAATTCTACTTTAAGCTCAAGAATTAACCTCCAAAGAGCTTCTTGATGATTCTTAACAGACTGTGGAGTTCTACTTAGTGATTGATCGTCGGTAAATTCTGAAACTAATAGACTAAGTTGTTTATATTCTTTTTGTACTGCTTTAATATTCAACTTTAAATTCTTTAAATTCGTAGTTGGGCCAGTCATGTTTTCTTTTACGAACTTAACTCTGAACGTCTCTAGAGCCTCGTCAAAAGCAAAGTGATGTCCTTCTTGTGTTAAATTCACTGAAGGCGCTAACCGAAGATTTTGAAGAAGTTGTGGCTTACTTCAGAGATCTGACAAAAATCGTGCCACAGATTCGGCATATCTTCTTTTTCTTGTTATGGGAAATAAAGGCGCAAATGCCATTAAGTTATGCATTTGTAGATCAAAATTTGCCATCCGAATGTCAAGCTTGTGTAGTTTTAAATATCCTGTTCATTGGTAAAAATTATACCACACTTTTAGAAGATTATTGTTTTCTTTAGAAATATCTTTAATTGAAATATTTTTTTCCTTAATGTATAGTTGAACTGCGATACCTACTGCTGCCCAAATAAGCTCAAGCACTCGAAATGTTGTCCGGTAATCAGAAACTTGCTCAAGTTTATCGAGAAACTTAACACCAAGCCGTGCAACAAGTCCAAAAAGTCTATAACCCAAAAAAGCAGCAATTAATACATTGCACATTGTCTTATTCACATGCCATTGTCCTAGGACACAATGTACCATCTGTTTTTTACTTGTGTAGTTTTTCATGTGACTATAGATTGCTTCATTACAAATCAAATTCAATATACCATTTTCTGTATCACTGAAATCATCTAGAAACATGTTAACGGCCTGATGAACATGTTTATTTTTGTTTGGAGTTTCTCCTGATTTGAGAATCACAACATTCAGGGTGCTATAAACAATATTGAGTTGATATTCTTTTTAATGGCTTTATCGATATGTTCAATACCAAATATCAAGTTTTGATTAATTAATTGATTGAAGACTGTGTCCACTTTTGTTTGCTATTTCTCCATAATAGAACATATATCAAAAAGATTCTGATCTTTCATTGGTTTCTCATTTGAGTTGTTAAGATTTATACGTTGGAACTAAAAAACCATATGAAGTATTGCATGTGCAGTAGCTCGAGTTGTATCATAGATATTTCCGTATTAGAAAGTCTTATCCTTCATATCAATATTATCTATAGCTGCAACATTCAAGATGTTCGGATGTAGGTTAAGCCTTAATCAAGGTTCTACGGCTGTCATTCTTTTTTTTTGAACATATATTTCATGATTCTTAACATAGGATATAACCTGAACCGCATGAAGAATTTTGTACAAAGATTCTATCATTTGTGGTTGTCGACAAAGGAAAGAAAGAATATGAGTGAATCATATTTTCCAGTGATGAAAAGCAATAGTAAGTATTACAGAAGAAAAGAAAAGAGAAGGTAAATTAATGTTTTTTTCATCTAACTGTAGTAAATTCCTATTTTTTTTCTTCTGTTTTCTGGCTAATATAGTTATTTTCTTTTCTTTAATAGCTGAAATTAATCCAACAAAAAAATTAATAAGAGGTGATGGCATAGTATTCTGATATTCCTCTAAGGATTCTGGCTCTTCAAGTGATCGTAACTTCTTCTTAAGTTCAGATTGTTCCTGTAGTATAAAGTGAACAAGTTTTTTTTCAAAGGTTCTACATTTATCATCTTTCAATGATGATGCTTTTGCTTCATCAACTTTGATATTTTAATAGCAAACACTGTTTTTATTAGAAAAAGACTGGGAGTTGGTGAAATGATAGAAGGCGTATCGATAGTATTACGTGTTTTAGATACATCTATAGTAATATCATCGAGAATTTTAGTAAGCCCTCTTAACAGATTAATCTTCGCATTTTTATTTTCAGATTCAGTGGTTCGTTTAATCCATTTACTAAAAAACTTTAGAGTAAGTGTAGTATCATTATTATGTTGTCCTTGTTTCAAATATGAAGTTGAACGTTTTTCTTTTCCTGGCTGAATATGCAAATGGTCTTCATGTGTCACAAAGCAACTTGTGCAAATAAAACGAGGATTATTATCGCCAACATTCGATTTCGTTGACAATCAATCATATTCATTAAGTGCTGGGCAGTTAAATAAACCACGGCAAGGAATCTGAACTATGTGTTCGCGCACTTTCCATGTATGTGATGCGCATGTTTTACCTCTTGTTAAAAAGCATTTGAATTTATTGCACAATAAACAATAACATGAGGTAATAATACTTTCTTCTATTGTCCATATTGCCTTAATGCATATTTTTCTTCCAGATTTATGTACAACATTATGATCATAGTTAAGATGACGCAAACAAATCCCTAACTCGGTAATAGCATTTCCAACTTCTTGCACAGCTAGAGAATCAATTTCCCATATACTGCACAGTTGCTTCACACTGTGAACTCCTGTATTATTGCACCTTTGGATTATATGTTGACTATTATCATTGTCAATAATTACACATGGTATGAACTTGGTGTTATCAAGAACAAGGGAAGGAACTGGCTTTTCAAACTCCTCATCAAATACTTCTATCTCATTATTGCTCTTAAGAAATTCTTCGTCATTTTTGAGTAATTTATTATCCTTCTCTTCGACAGATCCAATAATCAATTCTTATACTTTTTCTAATGAATACAGGTCAAAATCGAGAACTCTATTATATGCTTGGCTGAAACAACCCTCTTCCTTATGATCGATTGAAGTCTTATGTAACAATTTTTCCATAATTTTTGATTTTACTAAATAAAATAGATTTTTCTTCAACATTGCTAATTGATGGTTATAGGAACAGTCGCAAAGTCTGAAGCAACACAAGATTATATGAAATGGTCATGATTATCCCATGACTTATAATGCATGTAACATAAAAGTTCTCATATTGCTAAGAAGATAAAAAGATAGTGAAGGTAATTTGATACGAGAGCTGGAGGGACTAGGTATTGATCTTGATCATCCACTTACTTAATAAAATATTGCATAAGAGAGGCTATTAATTTATAATAATTTTAAAATTAGGAATACGTATGAATAATGATTAAGGTCTAATATTAATATGTACATGGCCTTAAAGTAGTGTATTAAGCTCTAGACAAAATCAGTACAAATATATATATTTAGTAGTTCTCTCAGAATTGGAAGGTTCTTATCACATGAGAAGTATTAGAAATTAATGAATCGTTCGACTAATCAATTATTAATCTTTAATTTTTGCCTAGATTCGGCTTATGGGTGTGTAACATGATGTTAATCACATATAATACAAGTGTCGATTCCCATATAAAAATATATCATCCTTTGCTTTCTTTAATGAAAATGGAACAGAGATAATACAGTATTATTAAGCTGCTCCATTACGTTGAGCAAGTTTTTATTATTAATATAGAGTTTTCGCAGCTCTCTAAAAATGAGCTTTGCAAAGAAAGGTTTTTACTTACGGGTCGCAGATTTCGATATGCGCATCTAGTAAGTTTTTTTTTTAATCCTTTTTTTAGTTACATTGCTGTTACTAATAGAACATTAAAGAGATTACACTTCGTAAGAAGAAGCAAAATAATAATGATTATAACACGGACAGCGATCAATAATGACAATTTTTATATTCAACTTATAAATTTTTTTAATAGTGTAAGTGATAATTAAATTTTATGTTTTTTTATTAAATAAATCAATTTAATTTAATATTTTTACATATTCTATTTAAAAATAACTGTCATCAATAAATATTTTGTTTTGTTATTATTATTATTATTACATAGTGAAAAGATTTTGATTTAATTATAATGATAAATATTTCTAAAATTTAAATAATGCTTGATTTGAGGTAGTCAAAAATAGTTCGGTGTTTTCACTATGCTTGGCAAAATTTTTTAGTTTCTTGTCCTTTGCAAAAAAAAAATGAATTGTTTCTTTCTCCTAATCAATTTCTAATTCGAAAAAGTATTTCTATATTTTAGAACCAAAAAACCGACAAGATAAATATGAAAGAAATTCATGATAATATTGTTGAACAAAAAAATAATGACTTGCATGACGCTGGCTTATGCTAAATGCCATATCAAATATTTTCCTCCATATCATTGCCCACATCAGGCATTAATCTATTATCTGCAAAAAAATGACTTCATAATCTTCACTCTATTTACAGCATCATTTGTAAATATTATGATATTTTCTTGATAACTTTTGTTGAATTGATTATACATTTGGAGGACTTATTGATATTATTTTCTTGGCATTTGCTTGATGATATCAATAAATTATTATCAAAGTTATCTTCCTATTAAATTAACTAAAAAGAAATTTTAATACTTACTCATGAAAACTATTAATAGTCTTGTATACTTGGAAAAGTAAAATACCTTTAAGCTAGCGAAATGTCAGTCCGAGTTCTGATCTTTGGCTTCTCTTTGTGAATTCTTCCTACTTGTTCCAATTTTCATTTTTCCAGTGGTATTTTCAGTGGTTATTTGAAGTTAAACAGGTTTTCATTGATCCTTGCTGCTTCCCAAACTTAGTGCTATAAAATGATAACTGATCTTTGTGGGCTAGATTATTCTCGGTCCCAGTCTTTATCTCACTTTAAATCCATGCACAGTATAGTATTTACTTTTTTGAATGAACATACTGCATCTTGTAAGTCCCGTTTCTTTTTAAGAAACCTTTGAACTTCAAGACTAAAAGTACGTTGCCGTTACAATTCACTATGAAAAATGGATCTCTTATATGAATGTCGATCCCTTAAATTTCATAGGAAAAAATTTATCCATCTGATTTGCGTGAAAACTTGTGTGACTGCTATAAAATCATATAAATAGGTCACAATCCATATATTAAATTTACTATAGATTAGTACCATTTTGATATCATTTTGATATCAGTTTAATATTTTTCGAAATTCTAGTTTTTAATAATTATAATAATTATAAAGTTAAAGTTACAAGTTAACAATTATATGTTTAACAATTATAGCTTTAATATAAATAATTCTAATAATTCTAATTCTAATTTTACAACTTTAATAATTTAAAATCTGCAATACTATAATATATATATTTATAGATCAAAAGCTTTATTTGTTATAATATTTATTAAATATATAAATATAATTATAATGGCTTATTATATTATTGCAAACACTTTTTTTCTTTAATTGTATAAAATCAAATAAGTAAATATGATACTATTTTTTTATTGCATATTTAATAAATATCAAGATATGTCATACTAAAATTTGGTATCATTTAATTTGGTCACTCAAAAGTTATATAGAAAAACTTGCAAAGTTGATTTTTTTTATTGAACCACTTTTTTTATAAAAAAACTAATCTAATTATATTCTAGTATTTCATAAGCTTCTCCCAACTTTGATACAAGCAGCAATCCAATTAGGCATACTTATAATCAGCTTACAACAATATTCTGGTAATATATTATATCACACTTGCTTGACAAGAATATTAAGCTGATTAAGATTACTTGGTTTTGACTTACAAATTACTAATTTTTTTATTTTAGTCCAAAGGTTCTCAATCAGATTGAGATTGGAACTTTGCAGAGGCCAATCTATTATATGAATTTTATTTTCATTAATGAATTTCAAGACTATCTTGATAGTATGTAATTTTGCATTGTCCTGCTGAAAAAATAGATGACAATTCTTATAACTTTCAAAATTTTCTAGGGCCAGTAAAACATATCTTTATAAAATATTGATATGTGAAGCACCAGTGATGATAGAATTTAACAAAACAAGAGACCCAACATCATATCAGAAGAAGCAATCCCAATACATGCAACTCAGATCATATTTAACAGTGTTACCCAGGTATTCAATATATTATCCTTCATGTGATTTACACCAAGCTTGATCAGAAAAATCTAGAAAAAAACAAACATTGGTTTTATCAGACCACAAAACATGGTAAAACTTTCTAATGAATTAATTTTTATAGGCAAGATATCAGTCAAGTCTCTTTTTTTTATTTTTGAAAGAGATAAATAATTTTGGGTAAACAACTAGGGCTTCTAACAATATCACTTCAATACTACTTTGATATCAATTCAATTCTTAAATTTACTATAAAAACATATGAGTAGGTTATAACCCATATATTAAATTTACTATAGATCAGTACCATTTTAATACCAGTTTGGTACTTTTCAGAGCTTTACAAACAATACAAGATCTCGGGTTTTTGCTATGTAAAGCATAATAAATGGTATTTTTGAAAACAGATTTTTTTTTTCTCTTTTGGGCATTGAAAAAGTTAATAATATGGGTTAAATTAAAGTAACAGTTTTCATTAATAACCAGACTTTTGAAATTGACACAGTCAAAGAGGTTAGGATTTTAAGACAACCAGGATAATTCTTAAAAGAAGATTTTAAAGTACCTAACTCATGAAACTTTTTTATAACACTCTATATAAAAGATTTTTCATAACTAACAACTATTGCAATGGCATGAACTGAAATAGCCATAGATTATAGAACTCCTTTACTCTTCGATAAGGTCTTTCTTGCTGCTCATCTTTTGAGACGATCCATTATAAGTCACTGATCATTCAAAAAAAAAAAGAATCTAATTAATGCGAACATACAGTATACCTTTTTTGATATCACGTATATTGTTTAAGTAATGCAGAATGTTCTGAAGAAATTTAGTATATAACTTCAAAGCAAAAAAAAAAAAGAAAAAAAAACTTTATTCAAAAAAAATAGCTTGACTTGTTTATTGCATAGCTTTTGTAAAACAAAACAGAATTGTGTGAAATTTTAGTATAACATATTTTAATATTTATTAAACAAGCAGTAAAAAAATTGTATCATATTTATTTACCAAATTTTATACAATTAAAAAAAAAAGTATTTACAATAATATGGTAGACCATTGTATATTATATATATTTAAAATTTTTAATTACTATTTGCTAATAGTTTTTATCACTATAACTTTAAACACGTATATGCTTTTGCTATTTTACCTAGTAATTAATTTCTTTTTTCTATAATTAAATTTTTACTTGCTAAAAAATCTATTATATAGATATACTGTATTTGTTACAAATATTGTTAAATATTCATATGCAATATATGTTAATTATGAAAATTTTTAATTATTTATTTTTCATTATTCTAAAATATTTATTTCTTCTATTATATAGAAAAATAAAAAATATAATTGCAATTTATTTTGTTTTTTTACATTAGTAAAATAAATAGTGTGATATACTGTATATTGATTAATAATACCCAGAATATATATCGATTATAATTTCTCTTGTCAATTATTATTGATTTAGATAAAAATCGATATGTATCAGAGTTTATTAATTTAAATTTATAATTTAAAAATATCAATTATATTAAGATTTATTGATTCTTTTTAAAATTAACATTTCAATTAATAATGAATTATATATGTTTTTAATATATATTATAATTCAAAGTGAAAACCGATATTTCTGAAAATGCTGTCCTTGCAATCGAAATTACCCAATATATTCTATAATTATTCAATTGAAAAAGTAAATAATAATATTTGAACATTTCTACAGACTTTTTTCACATCATAATAGCAGCTGATAAAGCATTGTTTCTTAAAAATGATAATTATTCAGAACCAAAGACTTGCCACATTGCCATTTTAACATCTTGTAATGTTGCACCACAGTAATTTTTCATTTTTGCCAGAAACTTTTGTTTAATTAAGTTTAAATTAGTTTAAAAATAATTAAAAACAATTAAATTATTTTATTTATACTCACTATGCTATACTATTTACCATGAAATAAATTTGTAAATTGATTAGAGCTTAAATTGAACATATATTTGAAAAAGTTTGCCTTAAGATATTCATGTAAAGCATTTTTCAAAATAATTTGGTCTAAATAAATATATCTCAAAAACAATTGTTTTATAACATTTAAAAATATTTTCTAAGTTATTTAAAAATGTAAATTAGATAGATTTTGCTATAAATTTAATTAATTAAAATATAACCTGTAAACTAAGCTCATCATATTCATCTCTCTTTTTTATTTCAACCTTTATTTCTTGAATATCATTACTAAGTTTTCTTATCAAAAGATAAAGTTACTGTTGTTGCAAAAAAATTCATTCATTAACTTTCCACCTATAATATTGCTGTTCTTTAAAATATATATATATATATTAAAGTATAATTAAAAAAAAAAAAATTATAAATTTATCACACTATCTGTCAATCTTTTTTCCTATGATCTTTCTCAATTTTTAAGTAATGGTGAAGTCTCGCAATTTCTATTATATTGGTAAAATGTAATTTGAGTTGTTTGATATGGAGTTTGTTGTCTTGAGGGTTGACGTATAGGAGTTTGATGTCTTAAGGGCAAGAGGGCTGGAATTTGTTGTCTTAAAAAATGTCTGGGTTGACAGGATTTAAAATGTTTTTTTAAAGGTTACCTTGATTAACTTTATTCTCTTGAAGGTTGCCTTAATCGACTTTGTTCTCTAAAAGGTTGTTTTGATTGAGATCATTCTTGTAAAGAATATCTCAATCCTTGCCAATTTCTAAACTGTCACCTCAATTGAGACTAATTTTTATCAGATCCATGCTGCAATTATTCTTCTAAGTAATGTTGGAATTGTGCTCATTTATTTGGGCATTGACTAAAAGAGAATTGCTATTGATTTCTAAGAAAACGTCGATTTCTACCACTTATTACTGAAAAGGTATTTTGTATACTTGCAATGCTTTTTGTTAAATCTGAACAATCACTATTATTATAAGCATAGATAGGCTGGTGAGAATTAGTAATATTTCATTGCACATTAGTAATAAATCATGTTTGAGAAATAGAAAAAGCATTATAAGAAGCTAAAGTATTTTTGTTAAATATTATATTAAATTGAAATATTCTTACCTAAAATTTATTTTATTTTTATAATTAATAAATATAATAACATAAAAATTTTTAAAAAATTAATAACCAAACAAAAGTGTTTATATACTGTATAATATAATTACTTTATTTATTTATATTATAAATTAATTTTAATAATTATATTATTTGTTAACTTATATAATTATTTTTTTTGCATATTGTTATAGGAAAAAATAATGGGTAGATGATAGGAAATTATAAGGGTAAGTATATCAGGTATAAACGGTATATCAGGTATAATAGGTATAATAGGTATAAAGTAAAAATGTATATAAATGACCTGAGAATGGTCAAAAAGTAAAAAGAACCAAAATAGGTACTGCACAACTGTTAAATAAAAACCATCTTTATTTGATAAACTATTGCCTTGTGATTGATCCCAGTGTCGTGTAGCTAACAGAATTGCTGCATGTGAAGTAACTATTGAGGACGCAAGATTGACAGACTGATCTGTGTCAGCATTATGAACTCTGGCCAAATTCACATACCTCTTTTGAGCAGAAACTGCTCCAATCGTTACATAGTGTGAGACAGATCGAAGCAACTGACTCACTGTGATTTTACCACAACAATATAACAATATATACATGTAACTAAAATTATTTTACAATTGACTCAATTATTTGAAATTTTTATAGTGCCACAATTAATGTACTACAAGTTGCAATTGTAATACAATTATATAAATTTGCCACAATTAAATCAATATGACACAATTATGTAATTTGCCGCAATTATCAAATTTGTCACAATTATACTGCAATTAAATCAATATAACACAATTATGTGATTTGCCACAATTATCAAATTTGCCACAATTGTACTACAATTAAATTAATATAATGCAATCACGTGATTTGCTGCAATTATCAAATTTGTCGCAATGCCAAAATAGTGTTGCAATTATTAATCAATTAAATTTAAAAAATAAAAAAAAAATAAAAATAACAAATTTATTGTTTTTTTATTTATCCATTCATTAAAAATGCAAAGTAATAATAATTAAACAGTTTTCTTATTATTCAAAAATACAGTTGGGCAATCAGAATCATCAGCTTGGCAACATTTTTATAAAACAGCTATTGATAAAAGTCATGGACACTTTTCAGTAACATGTAATTATTGTGACAAAAAATATTAGCAGTGTAAACCAAATATTCTTGAAGACCATTTAACAAGTGAGTATGTATTTTGTCCAATTGAAATTTGAAATAAATTTTTGGAAACAATTGCTAATAGAAAAGTTGAGAACAAAAAAAAATCCAACAAAAAAACAAAATTAAATCCAAAACAATTTTCATTAAGTAATTTTATGGAAAGTACCAAGTTAATCAATACTAGAAGAGATACAATCAATGTAGCATTGGAAAGATTTTTTGTTACCTATGTAATTTCTTTTATAGTTACAAACTATTTATTATTTATTGAATTTTGTAAACAGCTTCATCCAGCTTATAATCCATCATGTTGTATAACAATTTCTACAAATATTCTTCACTTAGTGGTAGCAGCAATCACAATTAAAATTCAAAAGGAATTACAAACAGAAGAAAATATCATAATTGCTTTGGATGAATAGACAGATTCCAGCAATTGCCAATTGTATAATTTTATTTTAATAATACCTAATAAATATGAATATCTTTGGACTATTAAAGATGTATTATCAGAAAGCATTACTAGAGAGTTTTTGACCAATTATGTTAAAAAAATTATCAATACTATTGGACAAAATAAAATTGCAGGATTGGTTACAAATGGAACAACTAATTGTAAAGTCATATAAAATATTATTGATGAAAAATATCTGCAAATTATTACTATGTAGTGTATTGCACATTATATCAATTTAATTTTCAAGGATATATGCAAGCATTAGTTTGCTATTAATACAATTAATAAGTGTCAAACATTGGTATCATTTTTTTTGAGATCACATCAAAAAATGAGTGCACTTCGAGAATCCATTAATGAATTAAAAATCAAGGGTGGAGGTGTCAAAATATCAACTAAAACAAGATGGTCAACAATATATGATTGTTGTAAATCAATTATTAAATTTCAATCAGTATTTGAAGATATAAGTATTTGAATTTTTATTAATTTAATATTAAATTTAATTATTAATTTTGAATTTTAATTATTAGATCTTGGATAATAAATCTGGGATATTAAACAATAATTATGTAGAGATTATTACAACAAGAGGGTTTTTTGAAGACATATGCCAGATGGTTACAATTCTTAAACCAATTAAGAGTGTAATTTTGGTTTTAGAATCCAAAACAACAACTTTAGCTAATTGTTTTATTCAATTATGTCAACTGGCTCATATTATCAATCATATTTCTATTTTTATTCCAATTTTAAAGAATTTTCAGAATTATTATATTGATCAATTTAACAAAAGATGAAACAAATTTGAATATTCAATATTTGTGTTGGCTTATTTTTTACATCCTTTATATTGTGGTAAGTTATTGAATTTTATATTTACTATTATATTTAATTTATTAATTTAATTTTATATTTAAGGTTGTGGATTACATAACAGTTATTTTAGAAAAAATTGCTTTTATGCTAGTGATCCACTCAAAAAAATGAGAGGTGATGAACAAGCAATTTTGGTGTTAATTTCTCAAATGCAAAAATATTGGCTCAAAAAATCACCATATGATTTATCTTATAATATTACAAAAGATACTCCTGAAATTTGGTGGATGACTTGTCCTGAAAGACCTGTGCATTTATAAAGAATTGCTCTCAAGTTACTTAACATTATATCACATTTGGCCAATTGTGAAAGAATCTTTTCTATATTGAAATGGTTCTATAGGCAAAGAAGAACAAAGCTAAATTTGTCCCTAGTTCAATACCCACAGGAGGCAAAAGGCATATTTACCTTCATATATAGGTTTACTGAATATTCTGCATATGTCATATCTAATAATCCTTATCATATTCAAATTCAGTTAGACTGTATAAAGATGGAACCTCTGGTTTTCCTGACGATCACAGGCTGAAAACAGATCGAAGCACGAAAGGTTACACAAGGAAAGACTTCTGGTCTAACTCCGGTAAAAGCTTACAAAATCTTAACCCAAACTGGTGATGGCAGACTCCGTCACACAACCCAAAGGGGTTAATCCTAAACTGATCTATCCCAATCTGAAGCTTGAGAATCTAGTCCTAGAGTGGTGTTCATATAAACTTAAATAGACTGAAAAGGCAAAAGGTTATCGGCCACAGGAGATGACAATCCAAGCAAAAATCATTAAAATCAAGTGAGTCTGGTAAGGATCGTCAAGATTAAATCGGAATTCAAGCAAGGACGCCAGTTCTACAGGTGGTGAAAACGGTAGTGCAATGATATGCTAGTGGCATATCCCAAGGATCAGTGATAACAGTGACTGGAATACTGGGGTTAGTCTCTATAATAATATTCCATAATAACTTGCTCCCTGTAATAATGAACCAGCAGATTGTAGGTGGGTTTAAACTAGTGATAGGATTCCCCCCCCTGTGAAAGTCCCGCTTGACATGTGAACACATCCCTGTGGTGTTTAAATGGACGCATAGTTGGGTAATAGTAGTTAGCGTAGCTAGTCTTATTAGTAATATATATGCACTAGGCAGTGTTAATCTGCAGATTAACTGCAGAGACATAAAAGGGTATCCTGTACCAACCGATTTCCGGTTAATTTGTAGAGACACTTGGTGTCTGTCTGGATATATAAACGTATCAATAAAGATCACGCACCGTGCGCATGTTCCACTATAAAAAAAAAAATAAATAAATAAACTTTTTTTTTAAGTATCAATACATCTTTGTTTATTCAATAGTGATAAAGCAGGCATTATAAAGAAACTTCTCAAACAAAAACTTAATTATAGCTTTTACATCTTTTGAAACAAAATTGATATTAATATTGACAAAGTGGTCAAAATTTTTTTCTTGAAGTGAAAAACTAAAACACCTATACTTCTTCTAATACTTGTGTCTTAATCGAAAAAATTATTAATAACAATAATATACAACTTGATTGTGAGAATGAAGCATTATATACAAATACTTCTGAACATAATGTCAATTAAATCAGTTCCAATGCAACAATCTCTGAACACAGTAGCAATCAATTCAGTTTTCATATAACTCCAAATAACAAATCCATAATACAACATGTTACTCAAGATTACAATATGTTCATCTATTCCTCTACACATAAACCAATTCAATCAGCCACAGCAAATATGAAAATTTATGAGTATCCCTCTCCAAGTTAATTAGTAAAAACCCTTGAATCTCTTTCTATTGACTGGATAGATAAAACTAACAAATATTTAAAAAAAAATCAAACTGAAAAGAATAATGTCACTAGTATCACTGATATTAAAAATATTTTACTTAATGAATAAGAAAAAATCTTGAAACTATGTAAAAAACTTAACAAGTATAAAAGATCAATCAAATCTGTAATCAACTTCTTCTTAAAGTTCAAAAACAAGCCAATAGATACTTTAAGAACTTCTCTCAAAGGAACCTTTTCAAAAATAAAATACAGAGACTGTGGTTTCTTTAGAATATTTGCAAAGAATAAACTAATTAAAGGTCAATACCAAAAAAAATATAAAAAAATTGAGAGACAATTTTATTCAAACTATTGTCAAGCTAACAATCTGAAATATGTCACTAGAACCATCCAAAATAAAATCAGAAAAATAATCAATAAGGCTCTCTTTGTTACCTACTTTTGCTTAACAAACTTAAAATTATTTAAGTATTGACAAGTTGTCTAACTCCTCAAGTATAGATTTAATTTTTTCATTGATCTTATATTACAAAGATTAATTATTAAGAGCTATATAAAACATATAAAAAACTTAACCAAAAAAACTTATCTGAGCTACTTAGTAATCCAAGTGAAATTTCTACTATAATAAAAATTAGAATTTCCAAAACCATTTCAATCACTTCAAGCAAGAACACAAGTGAAGTTGTTAGTAGCTTAAGAGCCTTTTATAACTTTGACATATACTCCACTACTTACTTTGGCAAAAAACCTGATCTTCTTAACAAACCTAAAGACCTTAACCTAGAAGTGGCTTATCTTTTTCCACTTATAAAAAAATACAAGCTTGCAGATCTCAAATTTTATATGGATAAACTTAGAAAACACTACTATATTCCAAACAAACTTCCAAATTCATATTTTAATTTCTTCTTACCAAAGGCATATCTGTTACCATTATTCAAAAATTTATCTGTCAATCTTGTCAAGCACTTCATAGTAAATAATACAATAGAAAAATTTAAGAAATATGTAAAACTGCTTAAAAATAACAACTATGCAATAAAGCATCTTTCACTTAACTATATAAGAGTAAAGCATCCTCTCTCTTTAGCACATTAATATAGTAAAAATAACTTTATTCTTTTTTTGGTTACTAACTACATCAGGAAATTTTTTAGCAAAGATCTTTGAAGATCTTCAGGTGTAAACTTCCAGAGGACCTTCATTATCATTAAAAGACTCTGGAGCAAAAGGTTACTATATTAAACTCTGGAGATCTTCAATTTATTTTAATAATAATAAAATATATTTATATTCATGTATTATAATCTATTAATATTCAATTTTCAATGTTTATTGGCTTTTAAAATTATTTATTATTATATTATGCTTGTTTACATTTATTTATTTGATTAAATCTTCACTTATTTCCAAAGTCTTTCTTTCTAATTTTCTATTTTCCAGTAATTGTTCCAAATCATTCTCAGTATTTTCACATTCCTCTGGATTATCACTTATAGTAATAATTTGTTACTTAGTCATTTTTTCATTTTCACTACTTGAAGTTTCTTCTTTGAATCCAAGTTCTTTTTTAATTCTCTCCTAAAATATTATTAACAATAAATTTTAAAACTTCAAAGATTTTTAAAAACGTACCTTATTTTTTTTTACTTTGCTTTTAATTAATATTTCATTTATCAAAATACTTTCATTATTCAGATCAAGAATTGTTTGACATACTGCAATAGCAAATACTACTTGTTCCTTGGAAACATTTTCCTTTGGCCAGACTTTTTTGAGAATACGGGTCATCATGCTTTGTGTCTTTCCTTTTAGGCATTTGTGAAGGTTTTCAAAGCATTCGGCAGTCTTCTGAAATTGTTTCCAGGCCAAAATGTCAGTGGCAGATGTGTTCGTATTTATTGTATTCAAAAATTCTTCGCCAAAGACCGAAAATATAACATCACAAATTTTTGAAACCATAATCCCCCAAAGCGATTGATATTGTTTCATGAGCTTTTAAAACAATAAGGTATTTAATAACTGATGAACCAAAGTTATTAATATTTATAAGAATCATTGCTTGATTAATATGTTTTTTATAATATGTTTTTTAGCATTTTCTTGTAAGGCCTTTGTAAAACTCTGAATGTTCTTTCTGAAAAAAATCCTTGGTTGTTTGGCAAAAATCTTCAGGGACCAGATATATTTTTTCAAAAAATACTTGTTTTGCGATACTCTTAACCGCACGTAGGGCTCCTAATGATACCACTTCGATACCACTTCAATACTAGTTTGATACTTAAATTTACTATAAAAACATATGAGTAGGTTACAATCCATATATTAAATTTATTATAAATTGGTACCATTTCGATACCAGTTCAATATCAGTTCGGTACTTTTTCAGAACCCTAACTGTACATTATTTTAATAAAATATAAGTTTTCAAAGACCTTTGAAAAAATTTAAAATGAATCTTATCTCGATAAAATTATATTCAGTAATTAAATATTGATTCATGTAAATTGATTTTCTAGGCAGGTAATCTTATTCTCTATAATTTTTTGCCATTCTAACAATTGATCAATTTTTTTATAAAGACCTTTGTAGGACTTCATGATTCTTTCAATGGCTTTATTAGGGATAAATATATAAGTAAGTAATATTTATTTTAAATTATAACAAATTTTTAAATATATCTGAAGTTTCTTCAGACATTCTCCATGCTGGTGTGTCAAAAGAAGATTCAAAAAAATGTCTAGGAGATCTCAATCACTTTTGAGGTGTTTTGGTTTCCATTTCAATAGGAGTCAAAGGTCTTCATTCAATAAATGGCCCTTGGGTTCTCTAAATGCTCTTTGCCTTTTTAGAGAACTTCAAAAGGTTTCCTTGACTTTTTTCTTTTTTCTTTTTGACAGAACTAGAAATAAGTTTTTGAAATATTTTACACGTTTCTTGTTTTTTGTTTGACATTAAAGAAAAAGTGAGAACTTTAGAGACCTTATATAATACAAATTCCAAGAAAT